>JAUBOD010000378.1:84540-104725 GCA_032353885.1 Nothura maculosa
CCCTTCCCTTCCCTTCCCTTCCCTTCCCTTCCCTTCCCTTCCCTTCCCTTCCCTTCCCTTCCCTTTCCCTGTGCTTTCATTTCTTTTCCGTCTTTTCCTTTCCTTTTTCCCTTTCTTTTCCTTTCCATAAAAGTTCACTTTCCTTGAGTGACTGTTCCACAGATGTAAAGGCCCTAGGAATGACGTCCTAGTTTCTCGTCTTTATTTCTGTTTCTTATCTTCCTTCAATTTTTGCTAGTTTTACTACCTCAAATACAGTGTTGATATCCTTTCAGTATTTATAGACTGTTACAAAGACCGTAGCATAGGTTATGTTTAGTCAAACTGTATATTCATCTGACTGTTTTAATCTCTCTTGGTTAGTTCTTTCCAACACTGCAATAATTTCTTGTGCTTTCTCTGGATTTCCTTATCTTGAACAGTTTTATCCTCTCTGGTACTGAAAGTTCAGTGAAAATACAATCACAGGAGAGCTTTTCTCATCTCTTTTTTTTTTCCATCAGAACATTCACTTCAATTATATTTCATCTGTGATTTTAGGTTTTAATTTTTACCGCTTCTGATACAAGCGCTAAATCAAGATTTGTGCAACTACGTCAGCAAATCCTGGCTTGACCTGAGGACTTCTGTGATTCAAGCCATATCTATAGCTTTAGGCTGAAATGAAGGAGCAACGCAGAGACTTGCGTGTGCGGATAAAGAGCATCTGCAATCGGCCATTCCCAACTTCAGCTTAAATAACATTCAAGAACCAAGGGGACATTTTCTGAGGAAGTCACCACATTGCTTGAAACCAAAATACTTGCTGCTAAGTTTGTTTTGTGGCACTTGGATGTACCCTGGGGCCCTGGCAGGACCTTCTGAATGAGACATTTTCATGGAGCTCTGTTCCTCAGGATTCATGTGAACTAGCTGCTCTGCTCCGTGTGATATTACTTATGGAGATGGTCAGGAAGGATAAGGAGTGACCGAGGTAGAACAAGTTGAGATTAATTAATTTAGGAGCTGTTCAAAATCCCTCAGGCACTCAGAGGAGCTGGCAGCCAATGAGCCTCCTGAGGGCAAGAGAAAATAACTTCATCAGCACTGGGGACATCCACAGGAGCATTCACTGCCTTGGCCTGGGATCTGGCCCTCTGTGCTTGATCTTGTGCACATGTATAACCAATACCACCCCAAAGGGATACACATATACAGAGAATTATATTGCAGGGCCAGCGATGCTTTTGCCCAGCCCTGCTCTTTCCATTTATTCTCTTGAACTCTCTATAAGGGGGAAAAAAAAAAATAAAAAGCTGTAAACCAGATATCTGCATTTCCACCCTGAATTTCCAGGGGGAAGAGAGGCTGTTTAGTTTGCCAGGCAGCAATAAAAGGCTAAGAGGAGGCTAATTTAACAGTATAGAAATGGAAACGGAACAGAAAGCGAAATGGAAAAGCCCCGGGGGGGTGAATTGTGATTTCCGAGCTCCCCCCAGAGGCTCACTGGGGCGGCGGCACCATCAAGCCCGGCGCTCCGTGGCCGTGTGGAGCTTTAATTCGCCCTTGTTGGGGTTTTCTTTATTGTTTTTTCTTTTTTTTTTCTTTCTTTCTCCAAGAAAACCCTAGGTAAAACGTTTATCATTTGCAGAAATTGTTCCAGCACTTCCTCCTCCTCCCTCCCTCCCCTCTTCCTTTTCCCTGTGTTATCCCCTTCTCTGTTGCGGGAATTTTATTTGTAGAATAGGGCACAGCTCCACCACCATCTGCTAGGCAGAAAAATAAAAGGGGAGTAAAAAAAAAAAAAAAAGGAAAAAAAAAAGAGCCCCTCATCTTGCATTTAATGACTGACTAAAGTCACTCATTAAGCCTGTTACAGATATCAGGATTTAAAAAGAAAAAAAAATAACAAAAAAAAACCCTCCAAATTTCAAGTAATTCTAACTGCTTTATTTTTGGCACTAGCTTTTTAGGAGCCGCTTCAGATTAAAGAGATTTACAGATGGCTGAATATGTACAAGCGTCCCTCATTTATGCCTAGGTTGTTCAAGCACTAGCTGCCATTGAAGCTGAGTAGAGGAAGAAGTGGAGCTCATATGTATAATCCTTAGAGGGATTTCCTTGTACTTGTTTTTCACCTCTTTTTTTATTATAATTTTTATTTATTTATTTATTTATTTATTTACCTTCCTGTTCTTACTGACCGTGGATTTCTGGCCAAATTCAACTCCTACTTCTTGGGAACCCTCTTTTGTGTCTTTAGGTAATGTTTGCTCCTGGCTGAACCAGGAGAACTTCTGCAGATGTAGGAAATGCGCTGGGTGACACACTTGTGTTTCTTTGCCCCTTTTTTTGCTTTATTTTGCCTCAATTTCTCCTCTACCCCACTCCCTTTCCTTTCCTCCCTAAAACAGTGGTGTAAGGTGGTCAAGAGAAATGGGCAACAAAGCACAACATAAACTAGCCTAATTTTCTGGTATTTCCCTCCTCTTTTCATTGTGTTTGTGAGTTTTCTGACTGTAGCTCACCTTTCTAATGTGATTCAAGTCCCCTAACTGCCTGCAATGGACTGGGATGGAGTGTGAGGTGTTTTTTTCTTCACTTTAAGAAGCAACTTGGAAGGAGTTTCTTTACTTGTTAGCAAAAACCTTACTCTGGACTTGAGTTGGAGTAGGAGCCAACATATAAGCAATGTGACCATTTGGGAAGTCCGGGCTCAAGCCTTGAGTAACCTTGTCAGTGAAAATGTTCTCCGGGTTCTTATCTGACTGGAGAAGATGTTTTGTGGTGGAGATGGCTCCAGGCTGTGCATATCACCCAAGGTAATTCCCTAAGCTGCTGTCAGGAGATTCCTTATCAGCAGGAAAGACAAGGGTAGGTACATTTGTAAGCCTTAAGTTTTTCTGACCAATGAGATTTATTCAGGATTTTTTTTTTTGTCCCTTTATGGTTTGAATATTAAAGACTGCAAAATGTTCTTTGGAAACTACATTTGACGTCAGTAGAGTTCTCCTGAGGAGTTGTGCCCCAGGGTCATGCATCTACTGGTCAGCAAAATAATATCACGCAACATCAGAGAGGCTGTGGCACTTGTTTATAATAAAATAGCTGCTGGAACAGACGTGACCTAAAATTGGCCTGTTTGGCATTTCTTACCAAGAAACCTGCCTTTTCCATAACTGTGAAGTTCAGTGGGGATGGAATTAGAGCATCTTTCTTTTTGTTTTTTTAAGTAGCTTAAATCCAGAATTTTAGATAAATGATTAAAAAAATCACAAGCTCTTTGATTGTTCCAGGCAGTGATGTATAAACGAGAAATAAATAGCTGGTGGCTAAGTCCTCAGCATGCCATGAGTAATAATGCTGTTAGATTAAAAGGACAGTAATATACTTCAGCAAGTGTGGATATCATTCATAATAAAATATTACATTTAAAATGTAGTGTTTATTGGGCAGTATCCAGTTAAATCTGACCTGTTTATTGGAATTGAAACATCTATAAAATAAAAAAGAGCCTTGTTGAGTGTATCAGTGGGTAAATGCAATGGGTTAATAGACATTTAATAAAACTCAGATGGTACGAAAATTCTGCTTTTCTATTTTTCTTTTATAAGGTTGTAAAAGGACATAAAGCACTATGGAAAATAGACACGATTTTTTGGACAGATGCACTGCTTCTAACTCAAGGAGGTTTTAATACCAATTGTCATTAGAAAGTGTACATCAAAGACTTATTTTAAGTATATAGGCAAGTATATACTAATGATAGCCAAAAACATCCACAGAAATACTGCAGAATTAGGTTTCTGTTCATATTTTGTTAAGGTAATATATTTTTTTTACTTTCCAGATCATAACTTTTCAATAAAAGAAAATGAATTTTAAGAACAACACTGACATTCACATTCTGATGGAATTGACTCAAATAATCAATTCCCTTGTCTGAATCATTCAGCTTCTCATCAGCAGATTTATTTCTCTTCTCTTTCCCCTTGATTTGAGTATTCAGAAGTACCACTGCTTTGTCATAATCGTAAGAGTCCATTTTTAGTATCTTCAGCAAAATGATGTTTGGTGGGAAGAAGAAAGGAAATAGTAAAACCTAGCAAACACAAGCGTAAGAATTTGTTTTCCTTCTAGCCAACATGCTACTAAAATGTTTAGTGAAAATGATGACGATTTTTGTAATTGACACAACACTTGCTCTTTGCTTTCCCAACTAGGTGTATCAGTCAGTCATGGCCTGACTTCCACCCCAAACCCTCAGTGCTTACCTGCTCTGGAGTCTTCTCTACTACAAGTACCTCCAACTTCTCACAACCTTACAAAGCCCCTCAACTAAAATCCACATAACTCCATCTAAACCTCACTTATTCTTTCAGACTTTCCTCTGCTTTAATATCTACTGAGAATTGTTGGTTGACACTTATCCAGCAGGAGGAAAGGTGGGCTCATATTTATGATGTTGTTAGAAGTGGGTAGGGTTCTGTTTACACCTTCTTAAGGGTCATCCTTTTCTGCCCTGTGGCAGATCATGATACTTTTAAGAAGAGGTTTTTTAAAAAAAAAATATTTTGAACAAGTGCAGAGCTGTGTTTCAAACATGGACTATCTGTTTAGTGAGTGGATTTGAGGTAGAAAGCCTGTTAGTTTTGCTCCCTCTCTTCTTTGTTTTGCTAGCTCATTCTGGGCTAGTGGCTTAAATTCTTAAATTCTTATCAAATGAGGAAATGTGCCTCCAATTCCTATAACAGATTATAACTGACTCCTATTCCTATAACTGACTATTCCTATATTCCTATTCCTATAACTGACTGTAGTAGTAAGCTCTTTCTTCTTTTGCGAATCCTTCATGAGGATGATTTAATATTTGAGCTAATATTTGTAAAGTTCTGTGGGAGTGAAGAAATATCTCCAAAAGTGCTAATTATTAACCCAAGTGATGAAATGCTGTTGTGCACAATAATTCATTTTTTGCTGGGTGAATTGGCTAGTGGCAAATTAGCTAATGTTCAAAACAATTCATTCTGAGGTCCTGCTTAGCTGGGTTTATCAGCCATTGAATTATTAGCCCAGCATATTGTTACATATTACACAATGAAACTATCGAATATGCATCAGCAAAGTGTCTATTAGCAAGACAAGATGGGTGTAATGCTCTAAGTTGCAGCCAAGACCAATTACCACGCGAGAACGCTTCTCGTGTTTGGTGGCTGCCAAGCATTTCAGTTGCATATTAATGGAGTTAACTCCATTGAAGTGGTTTTGCCATCCTGTTCCTGGCTGCTTTTTCTCTGGCAGTTCTGTGTGTAAGCAATGACAAGCATGCTCAGAGGGTGTTTTTCTGCCTAGAGGCAGGATTAATTGCCCTTTGAAGATGGTCTGCTGTCTCCCCTGACTAGAAGGGGAGCCTGATGTGATCTGATATGTACTCGACCATGGGGCTCAGTTTCTATACTGGCTCTTCTCTCTCTGCTCGCAATAACAGTGACAATTTGTGCAGTGGTTATTGTTACCCTGTGACCTGCCTTATGACAGTGAAAATGCAGGCACACGAGGCTAAGCAATTTCCTAGTGGTTTGAGAGCTGCAGGATCTGATCTAATGTCTCTGTGGGACAACAGGTTTTGCCATGGCTTTTAATCTGTGTACAGCAGGCTCCTTCACTTTGGGAAGAGGCTAAGCAGACAATCTCTAAAGCAGCAAACGTCTATGGCCTTGTTGCCTACTTTCAAAGGCCTAGTAAACCAGGATTGCTATCCTAGCAATGGAGGCTGTGGGCTGATCTGGAGCATGGCTGAGGTTGGGGACTGGCCATGCTCTACAGCTTCAGTTGCTGCCTCTACCATCTCCACAGCTTTGGCAGCAGTAGCAAGCGTGCTCTATAGAGATTATCCTCTTTCCCCAGTTTTCAGGTTTGCTTCTACTTCTGAAAATGTCCAGTTTGGCCTCTGAACAGATCAACTGACATAGTCGGGCTTGCCTATATCAGCTGTTTCAAGCCAATGCTAGATGACCCACATGATGGGATTTCTTCTTTCTTCAGGCCTCTGTTACTCTGTTAGTACAAGAGAGGGGTTAGGTCCACATCTGATCTTCATAGGTAATCTGGGCCAAACACCGTCTTTTATTTCAAGAACAGGACTGAAGAAATTTTAAGGACAACGTCACAGCTACAGTCACAGCCCAAGGCAGAAGTTTGGCTTCTTCAAACTGTGAAGGTTTCACTGAGTTCTGACAAAAACCTTGAAGCTGAATTCAGTCTTGTTCTAATAGAGAGCAAGGCCTGCCATAAAAAATGTGCCCTATGTCTTGCTTTTGCTGTACCTTGGCCATGTGAACTTAAGACCGAGACTGATCCAATCCAGAAGAGTGTCTGTTACTAAGAAAGGGAATATCTCTGTTGCTGAAGGCTCTGTTCAGCATGTGAGAAGAAACATTCAGAGAGGTTGACCTGCTGTTTTTTAATTGCTGCTATTCTGTAGCTAGAGAGATTTGCAGGCTCTCAGTTGAAATGTCATAGCAAAATTGCTCTTTATAAGCTTCCAAGAAGAAACAGAGTATATGTGAGAGGAGGGCCAAGAGAGAATAGTTCATGTTTTCCTTGAGAATATAAGGTTGGCATGTGAATTGGGAGTAGACTGCAGAGATTTGTCACAGAACCTTGTTGGTTTAACTTCTGAAACTTCTGAATAAATAAATGTTCTGACGTACCTTGACTGTACCTTGACGTACCTTTTTTCTTTTTTCTTTTTTTTTTCTTTTTTTTCCTTTTTTTTGTTTTTGTCCTTTTAAAACCAAAAGCACCCAATTTTTCCCTACCTGTAAGTTTTACATGTATAGGTCCTAAGGGACTGTTCTCATGCTTGTGAGTTAGAATCAGTTTTTCTGGATTTCTGCACAGTGAAAATCTCTCAAGATGGCATTTAAAAAATACCTTCAGCCCTGTGTAACTGAAGGTTTGGGTTGTGAAAGGTTTAGGTTTGTCAAAGAAATCCTCAGAAGGAAGATCTGTTAGAAAATGGGTTCTAGGGATCCTCTGGCAATGGACAAAAGTTTAGCTTCTGAACCTCAAGCATCCCATGACTCCTTTAGGGATAGGGCAAAATATGCTTCCACCTGCACTGGTTTGCTCTGTGGATGGGATCTTCATGCAGAGTATCGTCAGATGGCTCAGATTTACCTGTGGTTTGCCAACAAGAGAATTTGGTTTGTTATGCAAAATAGTATACTTTTGTTTGTTTGCTTGCTTGTTTCTAGTAAAGAAAGAAAGAGTGAAAATCTCTTTTAAAGATCTATTTCTTTTGGGCAGTTTTGCAAAACCGAGAGTCAGATAACTGAATAAAGAACTGTAGGATACTTATGTGAATGAAACATTTGGGCTTTTATATCACTCCTTTTCACTTTCTGCAGATAGACAGTGCTCAGATCCTTCTATAGTCACACAATCTCTTTGCATGGATTTAACAGGAATTCTGAGAGATCTTCTGGTATTAGATCAGTTCATTAATATACTCGAGAACTGCTAGTCCCTTAAAGACTTTCTCTTTTTTTTTTCTTTTTATTTCTGAGCTCCTCACTTCTTGTGACATGTCTTAAAATTGTTTTCATTAAAATGTAACTAACCTGAGACCAATTCTGAGATGACAGAAGTATTTAAACTAGCAAAAAGAGTTGTTAGAGAATTTAACTTTGAACTACCTGGGGTTACAGGAAAGCAGAGAACTAGGTATGAATTATGAGGAAATAAATGTAAGGTGAATGAGAGGTAGTATTCTTGGTGTCTTTATGATTCCAGGAAAGAGAGAAATATGAAATGGACGATGTGCCAAAATTAGACCCCCTTGGAGACTCTAATAAATCTGAGGAGGACTCATCAGTGTGAGGCTTTTGAGTAACTTCCCGTCTCTTGTGCCATCTAGGGAAAGTTCTTTGTAAATCAGTGCATGTTACCCTGATTTTTTGCTGGTATCTTCATATACATAGGTGTAATCAGTGACATAAATCGCAGAGGTGATCTCTTTTGGTAGTATTTTGCCAGCACTCTGGATAGATGGGAATGCAAAACTCAGAGTTTATATGGAATTTTGCCTTATGTTTTCCCTTTGTAACTTTGGGGTTTCATTGCACAGTTGCAGGTTTCCATTCTTTTGCATTTCTCTGATGCAATAAAGTGAAAGGAGTTTGAAAGAGTCATAGCCTCATTCATACCAAAACTCAAGCCAAATGTAGTTCAAAGATAAACAGGCTGACCTGTGACTGGAGCGTGAACATCTCACATGCGTCCCTTTGCTACATCAAAACAGCACTGTTAGGGGATTACTTCCATGGTAGGAGATCAAGGACCTCGTTGTGCTGTAATTCTTTTTGCTGTTTTAGGTTCCACTCCTGATAATGCCATGTGTAGCCTATTGCTAGTGCCAAGACTGTCTTTGACCTTGGGGTGGTTAATCCTCATTTATGCTAATATGAAAACTGAATCAAGTCCATATGTTCAGCCTTGCATGTGGCTCTGAAAGTAGCATGGATAGGTCCAATGTTAGAGTCATATCTCCGTCTCCTTGGGTAGGTGGATGTTTGCCAGGACTAGAGGGAAAAACGTTTGCTCGCCCTCATGAAAGCAAGGACATTTATAATTTTTCCTTTCCACCTTCTCTTCTCCCTTGGAGGTTAGACACCTGGAGAACCTTAGGTCTTTTGTCTTCAAGTTTTGTTCAATGAGCAAAGAAATGGAAAGACTGATTTTGATTTAAATGTCAAATGATAGAATTATAGCCTTGCCAGTGCCATGGGTGCTCTGGTATTTAGAAGAAGAATCTGTACAAGAATTAGTACCCACAGCAAAGCCAAGTTTCTAGACACCAAAACTAAAGCATTTCTAACCATCCAGTTAATATAAAGCACCAGTATGCCTGAACCTGTCGAAAGCTTCAACTTTTCTTGAAGCTGGAGAATAAAGGTGACAGGTTTTTCTAATCCCCTGACTCACATACCAGGTTGTTCTTCAGCAAGTTTGTGCACCACAGGATGCATCACTACCTGAGAGAGTGGAGGGGACAGGGATCTTCTGTAGGAGGTGACTGTGGATTCTCAAGGGTCTGTCACTCATTTGACTTCGCTGGATAATCTGATGTGGCTAGTCTTGGTAACCTTGGATTCTTTGTAAAGCTGAGGCTTCAGCTTATTTAAAAGCTGTGGCTCACCTGCAACTGTATCTGAAATATGAGATCTGTCAATATGAGTTCAGTTCTTTTTGGCAGGCATTTAAGCAGACTTCACTGAAAAAATGGTCTTGGCTATTCTGAAATAGGAAAGAGACCAAATATCATACTTTAGCAAAACTCAGAAAGCTGCCCTTGTCAGCTCCAAAGAAGTAAACACAGTGGATATCTTCTAACCAAGGTTGTATATTCACATCACTATCTTTCTTAGGTAGGTCTCTAGCAAAGCTTAGCTCTGTTTCTAGAGCTTTACTTGGAAATGTGAAGTGAACCTGTGAAGCCTCATCCCATTGCCTGCCTGCTTTCTTCCCATAAGCAGGCTTTGACAAGCTTTCTGCTTCCAAGAAACCCAGCAGCACCAGTTTTGGGTAAAAGCAGTATCCTTAGTTGAAAGGATACTCTCAACCTCAGTCCCAAAGGGATTTGCTGGGAGCACGGCAGTGTGCCTGACTCACCTTATGCACGACTGACGTGCTACACCATATTGCAAATGACCCTGTAGAGGTTGAGTAATATCTACAATCTTGCTGATGTCTCATGGAGAGCTCTGAACTCCCGGCTTTGTGTAGTGCAGCAGAACAATAGGAAATAAGTTCTGATGGAAGAGAGGGTAACAGTTAAGACAAAAATCCCATCTAGATCAAGAGGTTAATATGGGCCAGACTGGTGAAGTGTTGCTGATAGAGGTATAGATAGGCCATGAAAAATTCACAGCTAACATCTTGAGCTTTATTCAGGCTGCAAAATGTTGACTTTAATCCCCTGAGCCCATGATATCTTTGCCAAGCAGCAGATACTGAGCTGTTTAGAAGAGCAAGAGCCGGAGCTGATGGTCAGGCTGATTTCCCTGCAGCATTATTCTAGGATTTGCTGATTTCTGTGTCTCATTTGGATTTATTATGTGGCAGGAGGTCTAATGTGTTTGCTCTGGAAATATGAAGCCAAGGCCTCACCCAAGAGCTGGCAGGAATGTGTGTGCTAACTGGGCTCAGTGCTAGAGCCACTGAACTTTGGGAGTTTTTCATTGGGCTTCTCTGGAAGCAGTAAGAATATATCTAATCCTAAAGATCCTAAATATCTGCAGGAGTCTCTTTAGCATAGCAGCAATGTTGCAACTACTCCACATCTCCTAGGATTTGGTCTAACACTACAGAGGTTTACTTCATGACATATTTTCTCAATTATAAAATTGCTGAGCATCTTCTCTTTACCTGAGGGGAAATTGCACAACTTAATTTATATCAATACTAACCTGAAGTGTTCAAAGGTTACTTTTTTTGTGGATGGAGATTTAAATCTCAGACCTAGTTGAGGGGTATGTGTGCAGTGGAAAACTGAGAAATTTCCCACCATTTCAAGCAGAGATGAGATACAGGGCACTCCGAGAGTCAGGGGAGCAGGCTAATAATTAACTCCAATGTGTCTTCCTCTGTGTCCTGATCCTGCCTCGACTTGAAGGTTATGTCAGCAATCTCCCTCCCTCTCCAAAGCAGATAGCCAGCTGTCTCATCGGTGTCAGAGGTCTGATTGCCTGGTGTTTATAAAGTGATGGAAATCCTACAGTGAAAGGCTGAGTGCTATTTCACAGTTGTAACAACTCCCATTTTGTGCAAGCTGTAACTCCAGTGACAACAGTATGTCACTCTTATTTTAAGCCTAATCGTATTTAAACTTGTTTATACAGGAACAGAAACCACGAGAGAGATGGGGAGAGACGGGAAGAGTTATACTTACCTACATATCTACTTGGCTTACTTGTTCAGAGACAAAGTAAAGAGTTAAATCTGAGCAGAGTTTTCTGAATTTGGTCCCTAGGGAACCTTTTTTTTTTTTCTTCTTTTTCTTTTCCTCCTGTGGAAAAAAAGTACCAACAGTTGGATTTCCCTATTTCCTGTCCATGGACTCAGGTTGGAGGCATGACTTGTGTCCTCACCTCTCAGAGATGCAGGCTTCTGCAGCATGCACTGCATACCTGTGCACCATGGATCCAAGATAGAGAAAGCCAGATCCATCTTGCTGACATTTCAAGATCTGACAACTGGTACTTACACTCACCAGCATGGAGAATATGATGGCAACAGAAAGATGGATAGCTATTAAAAAAGAAAACAAAACAAAATTCTCTGAGAGGACTTCATGTCCCTTCTGGAAGACAGGACTGTTCCTTTTGTCTCTCTGGATATCTTAGCCTGATGGTGACAGATGGCCTTTGTGCAGCCATCTGTGCAGCACAAGATTTGCAGCCTTTGTGCTCAGATCACCACTGCTTTCTACTGTTTAGGCTCCAGCAGGTGTGCAAGGCATTAGGACTGGTGTGACTGGAGATTTTTGGCAGTGCTGCTTGGCAGCAGTATAAACAGTGGCAAATGAAGAAACCCAAGCCATCTGAGACTCTTCTTAGCCATCCTCAACCCTTCAACATCTCCAAGTATTGATCAGGATGCTATTTATATTTTAAAACGCAGAATGTTTACAATGACAATAAATTGATGCTTCCCAATTTATTGGTAAATTTATATGTAAAATTAATACAGCATTCTTATTTCTGAGATAGAGCAGAGTATCAATATTGCCCACATCCATAGATCCTCCTTTCCAAAACAATAAGCATCCCTGCTATAAGTTTTATGCAGAAGTGTTTAGAACTCTTTATTGGAAGTTTATTGGTCTTCCCAGTCCTGCATTATTTCAGGTTCATTTCTTGCTTGCATTAATAAACAATTGTTTTATTCCATCTCCATTTCAGTTACAAGCTTGTTGCAACGGTTCTATATGCTAGACCAATAAGGTGAAAAGGAGGTAATCACGGGCAATATAGAAACTGCAGAGGAGTTCAGTTACTTAGTTGCTTCAATCATCACTCTAAAGTTGTCCTCACACTGATTTGGGAAAGGTTTGGATAGCAGGGTGAGAAGGGATGTGTGGGAATTTCTTTCCTCTTTTGAGTGTGTGTTTGACTACTGTGGTACTCTTCCTACAGAAGAAGTTCTGTACCTGTAAGTCCAAATATATCTCATGGAACTGTCTGCCCTATGGATACATCATGCCACAGCAAGTGGTCCTAAAGGACTAAGCTAAGACCAGCATCACAAGTAATCCAGGATTACATTTCAGAGATTTTTTTCCTTCTTTGCTTATGCTTGAATCATATAAGAAAATCAGAGGGAAAAAGACAGAATCAAAAAGCACTATGGCAATGAAGAAAGCAAATCTTGGATGCTGTAAGGAGCATGTCATGGATAATAAAACTCTACTATATCCTACTAAAGTTGACAGTTTTGTTCCTATAGTTTGGCTCCCAGAAGACAGGTCCAAATCAGAGCAGTAGGAGTCTAGGTGTCTTAAAGCAGCTAGCTAATTTAGCATTATATTGTAGGTGCAAAGCCATGTTGTTTATCATGAAAAACACCTGAAGAAATGGAATAATCACACAAATTAAAATATAGTTTTTGTATTTTGTGATTGATCGCAAAAGTTGAGATCGCTTTGCTCAATTCGCTTTGCTCATCGTATAATGAGAGCCCCAAAGGATTTGCAAAAAGCATCCTTTACTCTCTGAAGACCACTGGTGTTCATCTGGAAATTCATATCTGCAGGACATTATACTCTATCAATAATTGTTTCAATGCAGTATGCTGTTTCTTGAATAGAGCTGTTAAAAATGATCATGGAATTAGAGAACTATCCAGGCACCATTAAAAGTGAAGAGTCAAAGAAAATGGTTTGCAAATATCTTTAGGTCTATTTGCCAAACATTTATAAACAATCAGTATGGTTAAAGAAAATCCGTATGGTTCCCAAACATTCTGCTAACTAAAATGGGACTTTATTCATAATAAATACTATTTATGATGAATAATTTGACTAGGGAGGACTGGAGAGAGGCCAATGTATCCATCTATTTAATAGGAACTATCAGTGATCCAAAGAATTATAGACTGTCTTATTTCAGTAGCTGGAAGAATAACAGCAAAATTGATTAAAAAAAATCAAGAAGAACCAAGATAAAAAGTTGAGAACAGCAAAACCATGGATTTTGAGAGCAAATTTAAGCATGCCTCCATTTCTATTTTCTAGAGTGGAGGTAACAATCATAACCTCTTTCACTGGCTTTTCTATATCTACTAGGATCATGAGCAAACAGGAATGGTTTCCTCCCTTTCTGTAGGTAGCACATTGCATGTAGCCACCTCATCTTGGCTGTCTTTGAACACTACTACACTTGAATATAAATAATAACTTATGTCTCTAATGTTAATAACTCCTTCAATTTCTTTAATAAGATTAACAACACAGCAGATAATGGAGAACTGTAAATACAGCTAATTTATATTTTCAAGATTTTTTTTTCTAAAAGCATCTTTCAAGAAGCTTTTAAGGGCATTTGATGACTGGAAGGCAGAAGCATAGCTTCAGCAGCAGTTAAAAAGAGAGAAGGAACACGGAAAGCTGAAAGTTCAATTCTCAGCATGAGAAGATGTTAATAACAAGGTCCGCCCAGAATTAGGTTAGTGGAGAGTAGTGTGGAATAAAAGCAATTCCATAAAGGCTTAATAAACCTCAAAAATTGCCGACATGAATTTCAACGTAGCCAAGTGCAATGCTGCTTGAAAGAGCTGACTTAAACACCTCGTACACACCAATGGGTTCTGCTTTCATTCTCACCCTCCAGACCTCCAAGCATCATTGTCAACTGCTGAAAGACAGAATTCATTCAGTGCGCAGCAGGGGCTTGCAGCAGTGAAAGAACCACTCAGCCAAAGTTAGAAAAGTGTGGAGGAAGCTGTGGCTAATAATGATGATGTGGCTAATAATAATCCCATTAACTAATGGCTCATCTATACCACCTGCTGTATTCAGTCCTGCTCACCCTTTTGTTGAGAAGGGAAATGATAGCTCAAATAAGAAAAAAAATGAGGGTGATCAGCAGCATGTGGTTCTTCTGTATGATAAGAAGGGAAAAGGATGGGGTTTAATCCATATGGAAATGAGTGAAATAAGTTAGAAAGGAAGTATTTAACAGGATTAATACTCATAGGGGAAAATTCATTTGCTGCTACCTTTTCTGTCTTTTTTTTTTTTTTTCTTTTAATCTTTTTTCATGGAATGCTCAGTGTGTAGAAAAACCTGGAAAGTTAAAGGCAGTTCATTTCAGAGGGAACGACTGTTTAGAAGGTGCATAACAATTGTTCCCAGTTTGTGGACCTCAGTGGGATAAAGATTTCCTGGGGAAAGACATGTATTTTAGTAATGTGTGATCTATCCCTCTATCTGTTTAATTTTTTTTTTTAACTTATCCATGGGCTTTGAGTATTCAAGTTTCATACTGATTGGTATAGAATTATGAATAGAAAGGGAAGTAAAGTGGAAGTGCCACCCTTTCAAAAGTGTTGGTGTATACAGAATGTCTTGTGCATAGCAGTGATTGCAGCCTGGACTGCCCCCTTCTTAGTTCCAAATCATTCCAGTATTATAATAGTTTAGGATGTAGTCTTGGCTATGTAACAATTCAAAGATATGTTATGTCTTGGATCAACTTGGGATGACTTGAGCAGGGTTGGAAAGATCTTGCCTATCTATGTCTCTGTCGCTGGGAGAAACCCAACAATTTTGTTTCAGTTTCAGGCTCAGGTTTCTGAGCTCCTTAGAACCCTACAAATGAAGCATGGGCAACTACATTCAACGCAGCTCTTTGGCAGGAAAGAATTTGATAATTTTTCCTAAAGAGTAGCAAAATGAAATCCATCCAAAGTTGAAGACTGCTTTGAGAAATTGCCTGAGATCTGAAGGGCTTGTGTAGGGTGACGTTTCTCTGGCAGAGGCTGTCACTGGTTACACACATACTAGCATGGAAGACACATAGCTGCAAGAAGATGCTGCCAATTGAGAGAACCATGCCAGCGATAGAGACATGGTGGTTGACGAACTGTGTGTATTGTCTAGTTTTCTCTTGCTTCCCAAAGCTTTTTGAAGTGCATCTTAAGCCGTACCTGCTCAAGATACCTAATGTTTTGACTATACCAATGTTTGCTGTCCCAGCCTTATGCAGCTATGCTCTTCTGTCCTGCCTGATTTCCTTGCAGGACTATTGCTACTGCTGTTATCCACAAAGGTGACAAACAGGACAAAAAAGGAGGAAGGACTCCTTGTGCAAAGGAGACTGTAGTCTGATGTTAAGTAAATGCTTAGGACACTGATCAGGTGTGAGACAAAGATCATGTCCTGGATTCTGGCCCTGGGTGTAAAGCCGTAGATTGACCTTCTCATCATCATTACTACCCTTTCCTCTTCTTTCTGTTGGTCACCGTTCTTCATTGCATAACGTTTAGTGTAAATTATGGACAGTTCAGGTATTTCTGGAGTATTCTATGGGGAATTAGCCTCACTTCATGGCTGCTAGACAGATTTGTAGCAATAGTGATCCAGAAAAAATAATTCTTAATAATTTCTAAAATGAATTAAACACATTCTGTTCTTTCCAGTGAATAATTCTTTCAGTGCTAAATATCAGTAATCATAAGATCTCTCTGATCTTTATACAAATATGTTTTTTAAAAGGCATGGATTTCTACTTTTAATAAATCCCCTTTGGAAATGTGCTATTTAATTTGAAAATCATTGAAAAAAAGAGGGTCTGGGTCAAAGGCAGTCACTGCTGTTCAGCTTAATCGCATCAAGATGGATTTCATCTGCAAATTTAGTGCATGTGTGTGGGTCTGTAGCTAGCATCCTTAGGCATACACTGACTTGATAGGCCTTAATGCCCATGCCAGTGATCCACAGATAATAAGTGGCTGGGAGATGAGGCTTTTTGAAACTGCACCTTTCAATCCACGTTCTTCTGCCTCCAAGGGGATTCTGAGGCAGTCACAGGAACCAGCCAAGAGTCAGTGATTATGTACTCGTCACAGAGCATCCTAGAAACACCCTGGGCAGTGATATCCCAGGGTGCTTTCATGATATCCCCAGCCTTTGAACAGGCTCTAAACAATGTCTCTAAACAGCAGGAAGTGTAGAAAAAAACAAAAACCCAGAGACAGTAATACAGAACCACATTACGACACGCTGTTATTTGTCTCCTCACTGAGGACAAAGTCCCTTTGGGCCCAATGAACAAGGCTAGAAACAAATGCCTGCATACGGTCCATTTTGGAGTCAATCTGCAGTTAGTGGAGGGATGCTAGAAGGTATCTGGCCTGTAGCAGGGTCATAAACTGGGGTAGAAGGAGATGGACAGTCGCACATGTTCAACATAGGCACATGCTCTGATAGCAAAGCCTTCAGCTAATATCATTCTTTTCTTATTGCTCTTCTACTCTTTCTTTATGACAGTCTAGCCCCCTGTCCTCCTAGATCGTTTCCTTTGAGATGTGAGAAGGAAAAACTAATTGAGGAGTTTGCTGGATATCATCAGGGTTGAAATGTAAAAGGGCTGTCAAGAGAAATCACAAATGCTTGTGCCTTTGTAGATGTGTTAATAGCTGTGTGTTGAAATTACACATGCAATGTGCCAGCTACACCTCTGCTGGAGGAGACTCGGTTTCCTGCTGCTCTCATGGACAAATTTGTGAGTGTTGCAGTTGTGAACACTTAGCCCCAACACAGGAAGGTTTCAGGAAAATGTAGCGTTGTATTCAGGAATTGCTGGCACTTTTATTCATACTTCCCCTACACGATCTCCTGACCACCACATTGTTTTTTGGTGATTAGAAGTTTGGCAGTTAGTAGTTTGAAATTAGAAAGCATGGAATTAACAGCAGAAAACAATCAATATACTCAGGAATATATTTTGTCAGGAATCAAGTGATTGCCCCATAGGGGTGCAGTGCCCGAGTCTTAGAAAACTATTACCAAGGATGCAAAACTTCATGTCTTGCCATAACTGCACTAAATATATCGCATGAGTAGCTGATCTTGTTTCCTTTCCCTCTTGCCAAGGCTGTCCCACAGAGCACAGTGAGTGCTCTACCTGCATATGCAGCAGAGTAGCAGAGGTGCCTATTAGACTTGAACTCTCGCTATGTGTCACTCTCTGTATATAGTTATATATATAGTCCACTCTGACATGAAGCGTATATATATAATAAGGAGATGGTCTCTTGTTACAGATCCAGAAATTTGAGTTTGAAATTGCCTCTGAACCTTTGCTAAAAGTTATCAGCCTGGAAAAACATGTGTGTCTGACCATTTGGGCTAGAGAGTTAAAGTTGCTGGCTGAGATAGTGGCTGTGTGCATCTCTCCTTTGCTACAGGAAAGGTAGTGGAGTTTGGCCATGCTTGCCCAATTTTGCCTAGATGATTACAGTGATAAAGCACTGGGTTTTTGGAGCAAGGGAGTTGGTCCCTCAGTGTTCTCCTTGCTTTTGTGGCCTGGTGACTACCACATAATATATAAAGGATGTCACTCTAGCAACAGACTAAACCTGAAGAAAGTCTCTCACCTGGGGCAACATTAAAGGCAAAGTGAAGGAGAGAAATGAACATTCAAACCACAAGCTGGGCAGAAGGGCTTTCCTTTCTGGCCTCTCCAGTGTTGACTGGACATTTGCTTCCATGTTTAGGTCATTAGAACTTGTTTCCTTTGATTGGCAAGATATAGGAAAGTGGTAACTAGATAAAAAAAATCATATTTCCATGTTTAAAGATGAGGACTTTACAGTGGGAGTTCTTGGACTTACGCTTTTAAATAGGTGGCTATTGGATGAATTGGAGTTCACGTGGCAGCAGCAAATAGGGTAGAAGAAGCAGACAGGAATGTATGACTGGAAGAATGGGAATCTTTTAAACTTCCTTTGCCATGGGAGATGCTGGAAACTAAACCTTTCAACATTAGTGCATTAGGTTATGCTCTTTCCCTCATTCTTTCGGGCAGGGGGGACAGACAACCCAGCTGATTTTGCAGCAGTGCACTGCAGTTAAACAGCAGCTGCTCCTTCTCCTTCCAATTGCTGCTCAATTTTGTTCACAGAGCTTGTGATTATGGGGCAGACCACAGCAATGCTGTGATCTTGTCTCAGTCCTCTTCCAGCTCTGTTCCCCTTGCTGAGGATTGCAGTTACCTGGATTCACGTGGGATTTCTAACTGGGTCTGCTTTCACTCTACCTGTGAAGAAGACCTCCAATGATGAAAATTTAGTAGGATAATGTCACTGCAAATTATCATCTGTCTGGTTTAAGTGCCATGAAAAACTCCTAGTGACTCTAGTGGATACAGTAGACAGTTATACTAGTTGTGGGAATCCTACATTAAGTATTGCATAGAGTCCTGTAAGTGAAGAAGGCAAAATATACACTGAAAATTCTTGCTAACCTATCTACTAACACACACGTTTTACATGCCATCGTACAGAGAAACTGTTCTGCAAATATTATAGAGAGCTGTAATACATTAAAATTAGATTTAGATTAGCATCCTCCCACCTGGAAATCCAGGTGCTTTACTTGTCATGAGTTGAGCTTTCCAGAGCTTGGAGACAACCATAAAGCTTCTATGAAACACTTTAAATAGCTGTTCTGCATATATAAATGCTGCTCCTTTGAATCAATTGATTTCTAGAGCAAATGATACATATTTTGCTGTGCATAGCTCCCTCCTTCTGTGAATATCAATTGCCTTGCTCTTCTGTTGCAGAGCATGAACCTAGGCTTAGAGAGCCTGTTTAGCATTACTTGCTTCTTTCTAGTCTTATTGCCTTTCTATTTTTGGAGGATGGCATGAAGGAAAGAATGCATAAGGTATCAGTTTTTCTCTTAAAGTAGTGGTAGGTATTTGGAGGTGTCTGGGATGTTAAATGTTAGTCTGTGTGGCAAGGGAGATGGAGTAGAGGGCTCACATAGGCAAGATGGTCAAGGGGGAAACATGATGCATCAAGGTTGCTGTAATGACCAGTAACAACTCTCCAACTCACAAGGGTGTTATTTCACACGTGACAGTGCATCACTTATTACTAGGGGTACCAGAGAGTGGAGAACTGCATGACTTCAGCAGAGCTTCATAGATTTATTCCTGCTGAAGTCTAGCTTCATTATAGAATCATAGAATCGTTATGGTTGGAAAAGATCTTTAAGATCATTCACTCCAACAGTAAAGACTTCAACATCATGGGAGGATATAGTCTGTTAACGTGCTTCTAGGGCTGGTGTCATCTCCAAAATGTTGGATTTTTCAGCAATAGGAAGTCTTACATGGCAACAGACATACTGACCGAAAATGTACGGCTTCAATGAAATGCCCTACACATCTGTTTGAGATGAGGAGGAATGGTGTATTTAAGGGAAATTTTAAGGCAAGCAGAAATAACACAGCTTGCTCATCATGGCTGGAATCCTGCCAGGATGCTGGGCTTAAGTCTGTGAGTGCTTTAAAACAGCGCAGTGGAGAATTGAAGTTGCTCACGTGGTCATGGATTTAGCTTTCCTTTAATCCAAAAGGCAGCACCTCTGACAATGCCATGCCTCTTGAGCAGCATCCTAAGCCTTTGGGTCAATATAAGTACTGAGGAATAAAAGCTACAGATGAACAGGCAGTTGCATGATGTCCCTTTCTTTTTGTTTATGTGTTGGGAGTCTAATTGTAGAAAGTACCTATCTTGGGTGGATGAAGGAAGGAAGTAAAAGGGAAAATGAGAAAAAGCTGATTGGATTTTGCTGTTAGCTTCAGGAGGTAGATTGCTGCACTGTGAAGCTGAAGGGCTGGGCAGTTTATTATAGCATGGAGGTCTAACCCAGTGGTCTCTGAAATCAATAGAAAGTCTCCAACTTACTTCAGTGTCTGTTCATTTTAAAGCAGGGGAAGAGGAAAATAAAATGAAAATAGGTTTTGACTTGCCGAATTTTCACTTTTCCTGGATTATACATACAGAAGTGGATTTACCAGTCACCTAAATTCGTGGAGACATGATAGTGAGGTCTTTTCCTTTCCCTTTCCCTTTCCCTTTCCCTTTCCCTTTCCCTTTCCCTTTCCCTTTCCCTTTCCCTTTCCCTTTC
>JAUBOD010000378.1:105448-124804 GCA_032353885.1 Nothura maculosa
CCTTTCCCTTTCCCTTTCCCTTTCCTCGGTGTAGGTGATATTAATATCCTTGAACAGCCAGTGAACTAGGTGGGACTCATGGAAGAGTTGAAGTTGACAAGGACTTCTGGAAAGTATCTAGTCCTGTCTTACCTGAGCAGAGTTTTGGGCTGTGACCCATCAGGTTTTGAATATCTCCAAGCATGGAGATTTTCAGTCTTTCTGGGTAATCCATTCCAGTGTTCGACTACTCTCACAATAAAAAGAAAAAATCTTATGTTTACATTTTCTGTATTTCAGTTTGTGCTCATTGCATCTGGTCATGTCACGGAGTACTGCTGGAAAGTCTGATTCTTCACACTATCAGATCCCTCCTGAGCCTTCTCTTCCTCAGGCTGAACACTGCTGGATCTTTCCTCATAAGTCAGATGCTCCAGATCCTCAGTCATCTGTGTGGTCCTTTGCTGGACTTGCTCCTGTATGTCCGTATCTCTTGCACTGAGGCATGGCACCGTAGTTACAAGCCAGCTCTTCAGGAGTTTCCAATCATGTTGGCATGCCCACCTGAGTATTTTAGAAGCCAGGCTGAGGCACTGGGTCTTCCAAATTTTGGTCCTGTTTTGACTCATATCAGCCAAAAAATGAACTACAGTGGTAGGAACTGCATCTGTGGATCCCAGCTCCCCACTCTGACAGTGAGATTTTCTTCTAGCCAGGCTGAGAGATGGTTCCCTTGCCTGGATTCTTTTTCTCGTTGTAGTGAATACTCTGCCTGACTGATTATCAGAAGTGGAGAATTTGATGAGTCACTGTCTTGTAGACCAGTGCAATTTTGTGTGGAGTGCTGCACTAATCTGCCTACCTATCTTGGGCAAAGATTTATTTATGGAACTCTCCAAAGTGATACTGTAATATCTTTTCCTAGCCCACATTCCCTCTGGTGTCTGCTCACTACAAGATTTTTTTTAACGTGTTAAATAAGATTATAGTGTATTGAGGTTGAAGGGAGCAGGATATTGTCAGGATTTTTATCATCAAATTACTACTTTAAACAAACTAGAAGTCTCTGATTAATCATTTAGAGCTCAATGTGCTGATACTGGCCTTGATGTCCTCTCCCTTCTCAAAGGCCCTGCAAGATTCAACAAGCGTCCAGAGGTTACCTGAGGTAAGAGTGGAAAACATATTGGTGTGAGCAGCAGCTACTGGTGTTGGCTTCTTCGCTGTCATGGAGAGTTCAGAGGCAATAGATTTGTCTCAGTGAAACATTTCTCCTGCTTAGTTAAGTCGAGCTTCACTAATGCGCTCATCTACCAAGAGGCTGTTCTCAGTTTCTGCCCATTCTAACAGCGAGACAGCACATTTCTCCAGTCCTGCCCAGCATCCTCACCCTGCCTTGAGGGGCTTGAGGGGCTCAGGGGAAGTATGTATTGTTTGCTGGAAACTGAGTATTTGCAGGGCACTAAGAGCTTGTTCTCCACCCTGAATCCATCCAGCTTTGTGCTGCGGCTGTCAGTGAGTAGGACCACATAGGTGAGAATGGGAGCACTCAAGGTGTCACTGAGGTCTACATGGGGTCCAAAGGAGCTAAGTTTGATTCATAGTTGTCTTGTCCTTCTTTAATGCCATATGAGAAAAGAAACCAGCTGAACCTTTCTAGGGCAGGCAGACCTAGTCAGCCACCAGTTTCTGTTCGTCTGTGTCCGGCACAAAGGTGGCCAAGTTACAGTCAAATTTGTTGTAAAAACAGCTTGCATTATGATGCAGATTCAGGCAGGTGACTAGTGTTGCCATTAGTGTTACTAAATTTAGATTGGTAGATGCAAGTGATAAAATGGTATCTTCCAAGCTTCAAATTAGTCCAACTTTCTCCCATTCTGCAGTGGACAAGTGGATGCATGCCACTAGCGTTGCACTTACCTCCTGAAATAGAAACTTGGACTTGGCGTTGTCCATCGGTGTGTATATATTGGCTACTGATGCTGAGTATCGTAACAGTTAACCCCGAGTGGAATCAGTGAAATGACTAACAAGACGGCAAGGGGGGCAGAGAGAGATGAACAAAATGAAACTGGATTATCCAGGACAAGTTGTTTCATTTTGCTGCAGAGGGATGAGTCACTCTGATGGTGATGGGTAATGTGGATTGTAAGAGAAGTAGGTCTTTTCTCTGGGTGAGATTTTCAAAGGCAGGTAAGGTTTAAATGTGGACTAATGTCAAACAGTGCACTGGGGACACTGGAGTGTCCATGTGTTAAATGGAAAAGCTCTGCAGTCTGCCACCCAGTTAAAGGATTGATGGGTTATTTATTAGAGATTATATGACGAGGGAAGAAACCTAGCTCATCAGGGGCTAGGGAAATTAAATGTTATTCTCCTGTCACAGTAGGTGCTGAAATCAGACTATTACCTCCTTTTACCTCTTTTGATGATCATGCAAAGCAGCCTGTTGCTGGGTGCATGAAGCTGACTTTTTAACATTGTAGCAGACTAATTTTGAGGGCAGTGATAACATTTCTGGTTATAAATTTCAGAGCATAAAATGTTTTTTGCATAGATCAAGAAAAAAGACATCCTTGCCAAGTATAATATCAATGAAGGATTATGGAAGTGCTTTTATATAAAGAGAAGCACCAAAGCACCTCTTTGAACTACCCTCTAATGGTATTACTAGAAGCATGATACGAAACACACCTGCCATGTTTTCCTGTGATTGCTGCTAAATTATGGCTTCATTTGCCTTCAGTTTACTAGTATTTTTTAATCTTTATGGGGTTGGCTTCTGTTTCCATATTACATAGTTCTATATCAGGACAAATTTGGTCCTGTGCGTAGCATCCAGACAGTGATACTGCTCATGAATTCCTTAGGTTTTTTAAGACTGGTTGTGGTAAGGGACGTTCATACGCAGAGAGTGTGCTGATGGCTTTTTGTCTTCAGAGGTGACAGAGCATTGGAAACGATTGCCCAGAGAGGCTGTGGAATCTCCTGCCGTGGAGATATTCAAAACTCATCTAGATAGGTGCAACATGCTTTAGGTGACCCTGTTTGAGCAAGGGTTTGGACTAGATGATCTCTAGCAGTGCTTTCCAACCTCAAGCATTCTGTGATTCTGTGATTTAATTGCCTGTGGGGTCTTTGGGGACCATTGCTACAAAATGATTAATAGCAATACCATACATGCTGTGCCCCTCTTTGGTTATTATCCCCAACATCTGGCATATTGTGTCAAATGTATTAAGCATGGACTTCATTGTTATGGCCATCCTTGATGCATTAAGTGGTGCAGAAATAAATGTTGACAAGTACCTAAGAAAAGAAGGAGCTGAAGAAGTGTTATCTCTACTTTTTTAATGAAGGAACAGACTCCAAAAATATAAATACATTTATATCGTAGCAATTAATTTTTTTTCTGGGGACTTTGTTGTATTTGACTGCTTTTTCCTGGAGAGAAATTGCTTTGGCTCTAAGAACTCGGTGGCTAGAACTGGACAAAGAGGTTCATTGCATTCGGCTTATAAAAATGTTTGTGATATATGAGCAAGGATTAAGGACCTGAGTCAGTTCCTGCTGAAGGCTGTGAGGTTACCAAGCAAAGAGCACTCAGCATTACAAAGTGATTTGGTAAATCTGAATTAGATCAGCAGTCCTTGCTGAGAGCAGCCCTAAGAACACAACAAACGAGGCAATCTAAATGCAAACTGAGTAGATGGAACATATTGCTTTATGCTGGAGACAATCATATGGAGTCAGGACATGGGCAAAAAGCAAGGCTAACCAGCTTAGAAGACAATTAGACTGTGGCTGAGAGGAAGGAGAGTCTTGTGATTTAAATGCTGGCATAGCTGTTGGATCAGGGTTCTGCTCTGAACTCTGCTGCAGGCTCACAGCCACTTTCACTCACTATTGATGCTCTCCCCTGGATATCCTGATTTTGTACTTCTGAGCTGCCAGAGTACACTGCTGGTCATATTTGCTAAAGACTTTGAGCTCATTAAAAAAGTCAAGCCTTGGCTGAGAGAGAGTTGCCAGTGACAAGTCTGTTGTTGTGTTTGTAGCTGCATTCAGCTATAAGGCTATTCTTTCTTCTATCTGCAAGTAAGCTTGGAAGTGCTTTCTAGCAGGTATCAGGAAAGTATGAGCATGGCTGTGCTCATGCATCCTCTCCTCTGCTTTCTCTTGAGGTCTTTGGTCAGCCACAGGGAGAAGGTGAGGAGAGCTACACGGTTAAAGGCTGACACTGTGTTTTTGTAGTGAAATGTATGGTAAGATAAAGCCTTGGGGACCTCTTGGGTACAGAAAACAGCTCACTATAATCATCTAATGAGACAGGGACCCTTTCAAATTACACCGCTACATGTCACAGACTTAACAGAAAATAGATCAGTCCTCTGCACAAAAAGCATTATTTGCCAGCACGTATTATACCAGTGTGTTGGAGTTGATGTTCTTTGCAGAAGAAACCTTTGGGCTGCCTGATGCAGCCCTGGTGGCTGGTAAAGACCTGCAGTATGAAAAGCAGTGTGGACCACTGCTGGGGAACAGTCTTACTCTCCTACTGCTCATCAACACAGTCTTCCCTCTGTAGCAAGAAGGAAGGCATTCTTTGACATAGTGACCTCAAGAAGCTAGAAGACACTCATTCATCTTGTGCCAACAAGCCATGTGGAAAATGCTCTAGTTCTAGAAGAAGAGAGTATGTACTGCAAAAAGGAGTCAGGCAGGTACAGACAGGAGAAAAGGAGTCAGGCAGAAGAGAAATAGAACAAATACAAAACGGGCTTGGAGCCAGTACTTGCCAAACCTTCTAGCCAGAATATGCTAGAAGAAAGCAAATATCATACGAATGATCTTGTATTAGCTGTCAAAATATCTCTAATGTCCCTTTGCCAGGCATTTCTCCCTGGTCAGCAAAGGTAATGGGACTAACCAACTTCATCCAGAAGCTTCTGGCCTGACCACATCAGCCATAACATGGTAAAGGATGGATTTTCTACTGTCAATTGGACTTTGTCCTCTCTTCACTTAGAGCTTCTTACTCTTGAATGGGCCAGAGAAGATCAGATTTACACAAAACCAAACTGTGACACGATCAGGATATTGTGACAAGGAACCAAAGTGCAAAAAGGAATGTGACTTGGCTCTCCAGTTGAAACAGAAGAAAATAGGGGAGCTCTGTCTCTAACTTATTAGTCAGCCACATACAGGAAAAGATCTGAAAATTAGCTAAATAAGCAGTTTCATGAATAAATAAATAAATAAATAAAAACTCCAAAAAAGCAAAGTTAGTGAAATAGATATCAAGGGACAAATTTTCTTGATATCAATTACCTAAAATTCAACCTCTGGCTGATGAGGTCCTGCAGATCTGACTGTAACATTCCTATTGTGTGATGGATTTCTTTTGGTTAGGATTGCTCTCTCCTTATAATAATGACAACAACTTTCAACAAATGCAGCAAAGAACATCTTATAAAACCACGTCAGGCAGCACTTCCTTATGCACGTTGCAAATATGGTCAGTGAGGCTGTTGATCTTGCCACCTTGTTATATCCAGAGATCAGAAAATGAGGCTCACGCTTAAGTGGATTATGCAGTTTTTCTCAATGGCTTCACGTGGAGATCAGAGACAAGGAGCCAAAGCTTCAGGTTCCCTGCATTGCCTCTTGGCAGTGGCTGCACTCTTCCGCCTCATGCCACAGTACCACCTGTTTTATTATTTGGTACAGAGCTGGGGCTTCCTTTTAAATGCACCCTCTTACAGGGCACTCAATCCCACCCACAGAGCTGAGTTTCTTCCCTGTTTATTACTTTCCTATTTTCTTCAGATGCTTTAAATCTGCAGAATGCCAATGCAACTGGAAAGATACCAAGTAGATGAGCTTAGAGATTGCAGCTCGTCCAGACTCTCATTGGACTCTCAGCATGACCTGATAGCTAGGAGATAAGCTAGGAGATAAGTAGATGGATTTATGCCAAGAAATAAAATGTACCACAGTTCCTGCAAGCATAAGCATGGGAGGAAGAAGCAATCAGTCCCTGGGAAGAAACAGCAGAAACTGAATGGGTTGATCTGTTCTGTCAGGAAAGTGTCCTTCTCATAGCTTTGGTAAGGGCACCTTACCTTATTCAGACTTGCTACCAAAAACACATGGACTACCAGGAAGCACATAAAAGTCAGTGGGGAAGTGATATAAAATACTAGTGGAGAGTGAAATTTGGGGAACCAACGCAATAGCTGAATAAAAGGGCTGATGCTACCTAGCTACTAAACTGGATGTGTAAGTGAAAGAAATAGATGAGTGATTTGGCTTAGTCAAAGAGCATTGCAATTAGCAGTAACAAGGAAAAATTAGGGAAAGTTAAAATTCAGAGTTGAGTACAGTACAACTTTGTAGTCATATGTGCTAGTATAGAGAAACTTCCATGGAGTTGTGTAGCAGTTGGTTTGTGTTTTGTGGCTAGGTAAATGCACACAGCTTATAAAGGCATGTAGAGAAAGGGATGGTATATAAACTATGAATGCATGTAAAGCTGTGTTGTGAGGTACCATATATATCTTGTCCATGAATACAGGAATATAGAAGCTGGGATAATAAAGTGGGAATGCTTTTCAAGAGGCAATCCAAAGGATAACCGGCTTAGGAAGGATTAGAATTCAGCAGAGGTTGATAGCACATTTTTTTTTGTTCAGTGTTTTCTATTTGGAGATCCATTTTCACGTATTGCTGGGAAGATGGTACTATTCACAATTTACAGAGGTAGTAAAAGGAAGGTGTGGATGGCCAAGACTGTAGTTACTTAACATATTAGGAGGTGATGTCAAAAATATATATTTTTTTTTATCATTTAGCCTTTCCACAGAAGTGTAACATGGTTATATTTTTTCCTCATTGCTTTTCAGTACTGAAGCCTGCCATACCAAAATGCTGCAGGGAAGATACATTTCTTCGGAGGCAGGTATTCTGCCACTGAATCATGAGAAATACTACTTGTCAGACTGCTAGTACAACTTTCTTCATGTCCTTTAACAATATTTTAAGTTGTAGTTGGCTCTCCATACCTGAAGAGATATTTGAGGCCCTTTCAGCTATCAATGGAAATTTCATCTAGGGAACCACAGCATCCTCAACTTGTTACTATATTTGTTATAACCTGTAGGAAGGAGCTGCTGCATTCTAAATTTACAGGATGCTGCAAAGTTCATGTGTTCATTCATTTATTTTTCATCCATTCAGTGAACAGCAGGCAGACAACAGCTGTTGCATCAGGATCTGGGGAAGGAGGGAATGATGGCAAAGCAAAGATTATAAGCAAGCACCTAATCTGATTGAAAGTTTAACAGAATTTCCGGGTGAACAAGTAAGAAATAGTAATATCTGTCATTTTTAAGAAGCTGCTCTAGCTGAGAAATTGCTCTAGTGAAGACTTATTTTAGATCTCCAAAGAAATGCCCAGAAAATCATAATCCGTTTAAGGCTACACATATTGGAGCAGTTACAAATTGCCCCTGAGACAGAAAAGTCCAGTGGTATCAAGAAATATCTTAATTTTCTTTTCATTTCTTGCTCATGTGATTTTCCTATTTCCCTACACAAAAGCTGCATTGATTTTCTCATTCTTTTTAAAGCTGCAGGATCCATGTATGTTCTGTGTTCATTCTTTACTTATCTGATATGTAGATGCAACTTCTGCATCTACATATTCGTATTTTCATCTACAGTTGTAAATGAAACCTGCTACTGAACCGAATGAGGCCCTCAGAAGAGAAGATGGCTTATTTTCCCTCTAATGACAATTCAAATATGTGGGCATTGAGTCTTGCAGGATTTTGCACTGATATCATGAAATTATAGGCTCTTTCCCCACTAGTTCCACTCCAGTTCTCAACTGTGCTACCTGTGTATCCTGTTCATACATGCATTGACCACCTGGCACTGACGATGTTACACTGCAAGGTGAATTTAAGACTTGGAATAGACCAACCAGGAAGGACTTGAGGTTCATTGCTCACATTTTGATTATCAGTCCCCAAAAAGGCAGCAAAAGGTACTCCTTAAGTATTGCATCTCTCAATCCAAACAGAGCCGTGGAGATAGCTGCCTTTCCTCTCAGTCCGTGTTTAGTGGTGCTTGATGATAGCATGAGAGGTAAGCCATAAGGCCCACATTTGAGGTCAGTAGTTTCCAGATTAACTATGCTCTTGGCATGTGTAAAGACATTGCCACCAATTACATGAGCTCACCAAGGAGCAAGCATGATGATGGTGCAGGGGTGGGATCGCCCATATGTATGGTGACCAGTCCAGATCTCCTGCCACAATGTGATGGTTTCTATCTTGACTATGACACTAGGTTTTAACCAGCTATGTAAGATTAGGCTGAAGAAAAAGCTGTGTAGTGGTAAGACTCATTCTCCCTGGATTGGCCATGAATGAGGATACACAACAGTGATACCAGATGTCCTCAGATCTGTATGTGACTATATCTGGCACAACATTTACTGCTTAACTTACAGACTTGCTGTAGCCAATATCTTAGACATGGAAACATTAAGAATTCCCTCCTGTCTGAGATGGGATCTTTTCCTAAATTGGTTAACACCAATTGTCTGTGCTTCTTGATAAGCTAAACAAGTGCAGTTGGGATAATCTCCACGGAAATTTCCACATCCCCCTCGCAGAGAAACCAATAACCAGCTGTCAAGCGAAGAACCTCCGACCAAACAGTCAACCAGGACCACTGCTAAATGAGAGTGGAGGAATTGGTGGCTCTTTAACTCCTGACTGCGCAGTGGCAGAGAGGCTGCTGCTACAAAGGGCTGCATGACTATTTGCACAGTGGGCTTGAGCTGCTACTACATGCCTTCCTTCCCAGCTGTGGAAAAAGTTTCTAGGTAGAGATTTGGGAAGCGATGCTGTGGGACTTCCCATAAATTCAGCACAGTTAAGGAGGGGAAGGCTGTCTTCATCTTTTTGTGCCATTCTTGTTTCTTTTCAGTACAGAAGTGGCCTGAACTTCTGTTAACAGCAGTGTTGAGTTAATATTATTTTCCTTGGAGGCCAGCAGTGTACCAAGGGGGTCTTACCTCCTCCAGCCCCTGTCCTGCCCCTGATAGAGGGGCAAAATTTGCCTCTGTCACTTGTCAGCATTGCAACCTACACTGTTTATTGCAGCTTTGTTCCTTAAAATGTGTCTTCTATTTCCCTTACATTGCTCGTGGCATAGTAGAGATGGTGTGTTTGGAGTATTTAGTGTAGAAGTTTACAGTTAGCTTGAGAGTAATGTATGTCATTCAGAGAGTTGTTTTGTTATTATTTTATTAAAAGTGCATTTTTTGGTAAAGGGGATCCTTAGCCAATAATCAAATAAGAGAAGCTGCAGATCATTAGGAAAACAATAAAGGATCAGACTAATGACTCTTAGGGCCTCATTTGCTCTCCAGTTAATTAAACAGACAACACAGATGCTGCTGCTGTTAATAATATCATTCAATTACTGTGCTGCTAAGTATTATAGTCCCTAGGAAACCATTACCCAGTGCTGATTGAGAAGGGGAACAGTGAAGGGCTACTTAGGGGACAATAAACCATGTCTCTGTTGAAAAGGGGGCTGAAAGCAGTGTTTACTGGAAACACTAGGTGCTCCAGAACAAGTCAGGCCAAGGTTGTTTGAGGTGATGGAGGAACTGAGGGCAAATCTAGAAAAACTCACATGTACCAGGTAAGGCAGTGAAGCTTTGAGCTGCTGGTCCTGGGTCAACTGGAGGACTTCCGTGAAGAAGGGGTAGGGGAGGAGAGCTCATTGCTTGTGGAAACAAGTGAATGCATGCACACAGCTGACAAGAGATGGATTGTGGATAAAAGGGAACTGGAAACGGAAATGAATGTATCTCAGTACCCCAGTGAGGACTGAGCATTTCTCTCAGGGAATATCACAGAAGCTGCATTTAGCAGCGCAGGTAGTAGATTCCCTTGACTAATATTTCCCCTCTCCTCATTTGAGGGCCAGTGTAAAATAGAGGGCTGGCAGCTCAAGACCTCCTCTCAGCATTTAGGGCTTTATCAATTTCAGCTTTTTTGTCACAGTGGCAAGGGCTCAAAGAGCACAACACAGAGCGGTCCTAAGCAGCTCGTGTCTTCTGGGCTTTCTCTGCCATGTGCTCATGGCACAGAGCAATTGCCTGGGCACCTCAGAAGAGTAGCATGTGAGTATGTGAAAAGGGAGAGGATAACAGGTAGGAAGCAGAAGCATCACAACGCTGGTGTACCTACAGGTCTCTGCCCACTGATGAACACAACCCAAAGCTCCTGCAGCTCTTCATGGATATCAAATTCACAGGATAATTAGAGGGCTGAGTGCATCAGGAGCATGGACCTTCAACCAATGCTTCTTCTGTAGCTGTGGTTATGCTGTAATCCCTGGAAGACTGTGAAAGGGGTCTTGGAAGTAATTTTTCTGCAGAGTCATGATGTTTTATACACTCTTTTGCTCTGTCCCAGTCAACCTGGGATCCCTGTTTTTCACATGGGCCAAGATGAGCTTTTCTCTCAGTTTTCCTTAGGTCCAGCAGCTAAAGCCATGGGTGAAAGGTGATAAATTGCCCCATCCCAGACCTTAACCTCTACTCCTCCCTTTTAACTCCTTCATCTGATGAGAGATTGCTTCCTAAAAGAAGTGGAGCCTTTTCTCCCTTTCTGCATTTACCAGTCAGCGTACTGGGCATTCCTCTGGGCTTGCCTGTGCAAAAGAAGTTTTCACAGTATTTATCTGTGTTATGGTAGCAGCTGGAGACCTTGACTGATGGTGTGGGGGGACTTGTATGCCATGGAGCTCAAGCTGGCAAGTAACAACAGTCCGGGGTTAATGGTCTGTGTGTGTGATACTTTCCGCTGTTCTTTGGTCCCCAGGAAACGCCTTGGGTCACAATCATAATAGCTTAAGTAATATGAAGAAATGTGTTGGAAAATGCCTAGCAGTAGCTCTGTGTAGGAAATCTGCTCTTGCATGGTTGCCCTGACATTTTGAATGCAAGTTTGCTTCTGTATCAGGCTACGTCTTTGCTGCTGGTGAGTGTAAGTAGGCTGATATGGAGCATTTGGGGCGCTAATACTGTGTCCCTAAGAAGGTGCTGGCAACATTAGGGTCCATAATGCTATTTGGTGACACCAGAGCCGTGTTATAACCGGCTTTGCCTTGGCTCAGCAGGACCATCCTTTATTGACCTCTCCTAGAGCACTGGATCGAGATCAGGACTTCAGCTTTCATGTGAAAGGTTAAAAAATGTTGAATATTTGAGTGTGGATTTGTCCATTGTGCAAAAAGAGGAAATTATACTCACTTTTGAAACTCGTTCTGGTGGAAGGGAAGATGATCTCTCCTCTCCTTCCTTCCCCCTCCCTCTCCTGCTCATTTTCCACATCAGTCAAAAACAAATGTGTAATTTTTATAAACTTGCAGTTTATGAATTACCAAAGTTGCAAGTATTCATTCAGATTCTCACGTGCTAGCATTTCAGTATACTATGCCAAAATGATTTCAAACAGTTTTAATCTCATATGCATCTGTGCCCCTACTGAATTAATGTCTGAGCACGTTAGATATATAAAACAGACTATTTTGGCCTTTGAAATTTAAACCTTGACCTGGCAATTTTCATTTCTTAGCTTTCTGGCTATGCTTAGGTTTGGACTTGGGAACACTGGGTTGAAAAGGGGTCTGGAAGTACTAAGGAGTGTTGCTGTGGGGAGGACCTGCTGCTTAGTGGTGGTTAGACAGAGGTCACTCAGTCTAGGTCCATGTAGAAGTCTGCAGTGGCTACAGCTCATTGGAGCTATTCAGCACATTGTTCTGGAGAGTGGGAGTTGCTGAGTATCTGACCCCAAACAGTGGGCAAGGAAAGTACAGTTAAAAACTGAATCTTTTAGGATGACATTTAGCACTATGGAAAACTCAGGCAGAGAGAAGTTGAATGAGGAAGATACAGTGGAAGCAGTAGCTAAAAAGATTTGGAATCAGTTCTGCACTTATACACACAAAATTGGGAATAACTTCCATCACTGGAATTAAATGCATGGGAGAAGAGCAGCCCAGCCCTTGGCTATAAGCACTGTTAAGGAAGGAGATTTATTGTGAATGAAATCATTCTCCAGGGCTTCGTTGACGTTAGAAAGGTGTCTCCTCATTTCCATATAATTTGTCTCTCTTAGCTGTGCCCTGATGCTGATTGAGATGAGCCCCCCGGAGCTTGGCCTTTTGTTCAAGTAGAGGGTGGACTTGGGCTCTGCAAGTGGGGCTGCACAGTATCAGATGACACGTTCTTGATAGCTGTGCTCTGTGTTTGGGGAGCTGGACACCATTCCAGCGTATCATTTCCCTTGTATTTCAACTCTTTCCCAATCTTCAGACTGTATTATGCAGCAGGAAAGGCGTTGACAGACTTCCTATGCCGTAAGCTGCTAATCAGACATCTCTTTAACCACAATGACAAAAAATACCTGCTCTGGTTAACTATCCAGCTCCTACTAGGTTAACTCTTCAGACAATCTGTTGGCATTTCTTATTTAATCTTTTAATATTTCTCATTTTCACTGAGGATTGTATCAGTGGGACATACTAATTATCTTGCTGGAGTGAAATAAGAGAGCTCTATGACGGGGACATTGTTCAGAGGCTGTGGGAAATGGAGTTATTTAGTCTGTGAAGGAGACTCAAGGGAGACCTTATTGTTCTCTACAAGTACCTGAAAGAAGGTTGTAATGAGGCAGAGGTTGATCTCTTCTCTAGAGTAACTACAGACCAGATGAGAAGAAATGGCCTGCAGTTGCATGAGGGGAGGTTCAGGTTGAACATTGGGAAGAGTTTCTACATGGAAAGAGTAGTCAAGCATTGGAACAGGCTGCCCGGGGATGTGGGCAATGTTCAAGAAACATGTAGATGAGGTGCTTAGGGACATGGTTTAACAGGCATGGAGTTGAAGCGTTTATGGTTGGACTCAATGATCTTGAAGGTATTTTTCAACCATAATGATTCTATGATTCTGTGACATAGGGCTCTTCATGAGTTGTTACAAATGGTTTATCCTAGACACTGATCTCTAGTCTTTGCCTGAGTATTTAATAGCTCACTTTTTGCTGAAGCAAAACAGTATTTTTTATTATTGTGTGGCTTGTTCTCCTCCTATTCTTACGTTTGAGACACCCTTTTTCTTTTTTTTTTTTTTACATTATATAGCCAAAGAACCCTTCTGTATTTCTATTTTGCATTTGTTGCATATTTGATCTTATACATCCTATCCTTATGTATACAGATCAGTAAGGCATGAATTTAATAATTTTGACCTTTTCTTAGTCTATTTTTATTTACTTATTATTGAATTTTATATATTTATTTTATCAGGCAGTTAGCTAAGTGACAAATGCTTTTCTATCATTTTTGTCCCTTGCAAAAAAGGAAAAAAAAAGATAATATTCTTTGCACATTTGTTATTGAGGAGTTTGAAGAGTCTTTTCTTTTGTTTTTTTAAATCATCCCAGTTTCTTCACACCAAGTGATTCACTAATTACTTCCTTTAATTTTTCACATTTTGCCTTTGGAAATTGATGATCTGGATTGCAAACTTGCTTTTGTTTTCTCTTGTCATTTGATTTAGTTAAACCGTGATAGTGAGCAGTTGGTCACTGTTCACAAAAAACAAGTCTAAAATAGAATTGCTTCTTGCTGGCTTCCGTGCTGTTTCATTGTGTGCATGGCAGTTTGTTGCCCATTAGATGCAGCAAGGACTGAGCTTCGGTATTGCAAGTAACAATAATTCTCCAGTTGCTATCTAGAAAATTGAATAATGATGCATCCCTGATATTCATCTTTCTAATAATTGTTAAGAGTTGTCTGTCCAATGGCAGAAAGCTGTAGCAACATCCCAGGAACTGAATTATATTTGTATGCGTCTTGCCTAGTTTTCTGATTCTTTACAAGCACTTGTATTACTCACATACACTTCTGTTTTGCTGTTATAACTTTTATTTCTCTCTCAGATTATATCCTCCAGTATTGTGATCTAGTCAGAATACTGATCCTATCATGTTTCTGTTATCGCAGAAATAATCCTTTTCAAATCTAGCACCAGGAGTTCTAGCTCTTCCAAATACTTACATTGCATATCTATCATTTTCCACTGGCAAGCGTTTCTCATCTCTTTTTCTTTTTATTCTTTTTCTTCTCATTTTCACATTTTCTCTCTCTTCTTATTCTCTGTTCATATCCTCTTTTCTCTTTTTAACCTCTTCTTTGCTCATCTTTTTTTATTTGTTTTTTTTTTTTTTCTTATCTTTTTCCATCACAGGTCTTACAGTGTTCTTTTTTCCTCTCTTATTGAGAAATAGCTCCCGAATATTTAAATCCATTGTGCTTGCATCTCTGCTTTAGATTAGCATGCAAAAGAGTAACAGGGAACCACACTTTAAAGTCATTTGAGATGTGCTTAGTCTATAAAATATGGAGAATGCTCAAATACAGTGAATCTGTCTTTCCTAATGTCCCAGTATGTCAATGAGAGTTAAAGAAGCAAGGTCAGAGCTTTTGTGCAGACTGGATTGCTGAAAGTTCATGCAAATAATGATACTTGTCTCTCTTAACTGTATTTATCTGGCTGTTTTGCTTTTGTTCCCAAATAGTGCTCATTTTTACACCAAACTGTCCACTCTATGCTGCTAGTGGAGCAGGGAGAGGATGAGCTGCATTTGACAAATGGGGAAAAGGCTGTGGGACATGAGAAAGGATAATGAGTGAGAAATGAGAAGAGACTGGAAGGTATTGAGGGTGAAGATGAGGAAACAAGAGGGCAAAATTAACAGGGTTTGAGAGGAACTGTTATTGTCAGAGGTGGGAAGAGAAGGGACATTCAGCCACCTCTCAGCTGCTGCTTAAGCTGACTGTTGGCCCATATGATCTCGAGATCAGTTATGTAGCCTGTTTCTGCATCATGGGAGAAGGAAAGAGGGCAGAAAGAAGAAGGAAATGAAGAGAAGGGTTTGGAAAGAGATTCAGAACTACAAAACAAAAGCAGGAGGCACAAAGGGGGGCAACTCTGTTCTCCCTTCTAGTTCTTTCATAGACAGAAGCTGCTGTTTCCTGCATCCCAATCCGCTTTGGTCTCCAGGGCAGGCTAGCACTATTCTTAGGTACTCTGCCTGCTGCCATGTGTGAGCACAGCCAGTCATGGCTTCAGCACTTGCTCTCTGGATCAGCATCAGCAGGGCTGCCAAGAACACCAGGATTAGAGGGTCAGCTGCTGGCAAGCTGCTATAGTTTAAAAAAAAAAAAAAGCAAAAAAAAATTATGTACGTAAGAATAAGAAAATGAAGTAATGATGGGTTGGCCAATTAAGCTAAAAGCATTTGAAAGTGTAATCCAGTTCTTGCTATCAATAATTCAGGAGTCCAAGATCAGTCTAATTGATTGAACACCTTCCACAGTAGTTGGCCACTAATAAGACAAATGAAATGTCTTTTTTATTGTCAAATCTCCATTCCACATTCTAACAGACAAAATCCTGCAGGGCTTTTCATTTGAGGAGCTTGGATATATTTTTTTCTTGATAGAGATAAATTGAAGGCCGGTGTATTTTTTTTTTTAAAGAGCAGCAAATTAAGCTAATCTGTTCCTGGATTTGGCTTCTTTGGCTGTGACTGGGTGGAAAAATAGAGCTATGCTGGGCAAGTTTCACATATATAACTTGTGTGGTTTGTGAAAGGTTGAACCTGTTTCCCAGAGTGCTCTTAATCATGGCATATTTCTTTGAATGCTCAGGATATTTGACTTCCCCATATCTTCATAGACTTCAAAAGACTACAGACAAAAAAACAGGGTCTCTTATCTCCTCACCTCTAAAAGAAAACCAGAGTAGGATCATTGGTTCTCTACTTGATTATTCATAGAATAGTTGCTTGGGGGGGTTTGGAGAAATGTTCAACTTTTCCAAATTTCCAAATTATATGAGCATACCAAGTTCTATGTTTTATAAAATCTAGTGAATTGAGCTCTTCTCTGTGCAGCTTTCCTCAAAAATTGTGCCAAATTCAGAAATTTGGAGGACTTCTGTGATGGAAAACTGGGACATGCTCAACAAACTGGCTGAGTTTTCTTTTGTTTGGACTCCTAACCTGGTGGGGAGGGTGCCCCAACAGTATGTTGAAAGAGCTCTGCAGATTTAACCATCATCAATCAGAAGATAACTTGGCTTGATCTGTTACTGATGTAGGCTTTTATGCAAGTGCCTAACATCGTGGTGAAAATCTGTGTGTGAGCAAGGCTTCTTTAGACGTAGGTGTTTACCATAGCCTATACTTTCCTACATACAAATGCTCTGGGATTGCATTTTTAGCCAACATAAATCAAAGTTAGGAGGCTTACATGAGCTGAGGATCCAGACATGGAGTGAAGGAGCCTCTCTTGTTATGATGTGTGCACATGTGCTTAACTTGGAGAGACTACAGCTTGTGTCCATGCTCCAGAGTCCGTACTGAAGTAACTTTTCCCCTGATTCAATGACAGTTGCCTTCTGAGCAAACTGAAAGTCTGGAGATCTGGTGGCAACTTCTCTCAGTATTTCATTTGCTGATATTACATATGCTTTCGCTTAGTTGATTAGGGATGGAGAAAGGAAGGTCAGGTCCCTTGAAGCAGCTCCATTTTGCCTGTATTACCTCTGAAATTTTATATAATATATCCAGGCACTTGAGTGAACCAAGACATAGTTTTTTTACTTCTTAATCTAATAACTTTGTGATATCTGTCTCCTCTTAGCTTGACTGTGCAAGTGCCGTTTAATTGTGTTCTTGTGAAACCTACAGGGCACTGGCTTTGCCAAGGATGGCTAATTTAAAAATGCACCATGCCAGAATTAATCCTGTCTGCAAAGATAAGGCTGATGGTTTATAGTTGGCTGTTATGGCCATAAAACAACTGCTGTGCAGAGTGGTTATAGGCTATAAAGTTTTCTCAACTGTGTGTGTTGTCTAAGGAGGTAGGTGTATTCAGGACAGAGGAGAATGAAGAAAAGGCAGATGGGAACGAATGAGAGGAATGTAGGCATAAGTGAGAGTAGGGAAAAGGAGAGAGGAAAAAGAGTATTGCAACAAATCCAAGCAAGTAGGAAACAGGCAAGAGAATGTCATGGAATGAAGATTTAGATCATGCAGGGAAACAGAAAGTATCAACAAGCCAAAAAAGAAGGAACAAGATATTGAAAACAGGTAGAAAGAAACTGATGGAAGAAATAGGTGAGTGAATACAGGTCTCTATCTGAGATGCAGTTCTGCCAAAGAACTTTTTTTTTTGAATGATATTTTTAGCTTCTCTGTCTTTTATTTAGGCTGTATACTACATATCGGCCTAATAAGAAAAGCAACTCAGTTACCTAGCAGATGTTCTGATGCTTACTGGAGTTTTCTCTCTGAGACGCCTTCGTTTTAGCTGAGAGCTGGTCCTGTGCAAAAATAAGGAAAATGTTGCTGCTGCTACTAAGTTAGGAAATCAAGAGATCTTCAGGATTCAGAAGCAGCTTCAGTCTCAGTGTGAGCACACATGGCTGGAACAGTGACTCCATCAAACTGCTTAGGGCTTTGCAAACAAATGGAGAGCTGCAGCAAATAAGAAAGGGAAGTGGAGATGTCACTTATAAGGCTAGTAAGCAAACAAATAAAAAATAAGATGTTTATATATATACATATATATATAAAGACAGAGAGAGAGAGAGAGATTGTGGCATATGTGCATGAGACTAAGAAATGCCACTAAGATCCTCACAAGGAGGCCAAACTTGAGCACGTGTCTGCAGCTCCACTTCTGAACTGAGGCATGTTAAATAATATCATTGCATACATGACATGCATGAGAGGAGTAGTAAAATGAAGGAAAGGTCATTATCTCTTATAGGCAGTCTAGTGGACCCTTACAGATGCTACTCTTTCCATATTTCTGCAAGCTTTGAAGCTATGTGGAGCTGAAACTTAAGATTTAAATAACTGTGCCATCTGGATCAGAAGGACATGGTCAAAGTTTTGCTAACATCAGTTGGAAGCTAGACTCTCATATCTTAATGTCATATATTGTGCAGATGGGGAATAGGCTCCAATCCTGAGCTGAATTCCACTGGTTCAGAGTAACTGGATGTTGCTCTTCCCAGTCAAGACAAAATATGCTGAAGTCGGTAGAGCTACCTGAATTTACAGGGAAGATTTACAGAAGAATTTGAATATTGAAAATGAAAGATGGGAAGTAACTGTTATTTAACCTTAACTGAACTCCATGTCATCAGGAAACAGTTCTGGGAAATGTTGACCAGGCTTTGACAAAACAAATATATTGCTACTAAGATATCCATAAGCAAAAAAATATTCACACTAGTAAATTTTCCCCCTCATATGTATTAACTATTCTCTTATGTGGCTGTTTTGTGGGGTGTCAAACTCTGTGAGCTCTATTCTTCATGTGTATTCCCTTGTGTATTCTTTGATATTCTCAGTATGTAAAATAAAGATGGTGGTCCTCAATGTCACAGAAAAGTGGTGAACAGCCAGGAATCATCTCACATTATTCCATGTCATTTTTAGAGCCCTTACCACTGTAGAGTCTTGAACCATAATGGAAATTCTCAGGGATAAAAGCTCTACAAAGAGTGATGATTAATGATGATTACAAGTGCTCAAGAACATTACATGAAGTACTTTTTCAGTCAGAACTCTGGAACTACCTTGTATGGAAGAATACTTGGTCATGATACTAGAATAATATATTAGAGGGTGTATTTTTAACCCTGCAGAAGAGAACTGGTGAGTGGTTGTAGGCCAAAGAGGTTTTGATAAGTGGCTTCTCCTTTCATCCCCCTGAGTTGGACTCTTCCTATTGGCTGGGAATAGAAAATTCAAGTGATGGATTTCCCTGATTATGCCTACTCAGGTACACTAAGTGGCATTTCACTCCACTGCCTCCTGCAATCTTGTTACTCCATGTGCTCATCAGGGCTGACGTGGGAAAGGTAGATGTTCGTAAACAATAAAGAAATAAAATGGAAGGTGAAAGACCTCAAATTGGCCTCTGCAAAATGATTTGTTGGCGACTGAAGCAGTGTTGAGGAGGTTAAACTGAGCCACATTTAGAATAACTAATTGGTATATGCCTGTCAGCTTCAAGATTCAGTTCACAAAACCCGTCCTTCTTTTCATGGGTCATTTTTTAGAAAGCAACTTTCAGCATCTGGAAGGTTTCTTGTTAGCATTCAGTTGTGAAATGCTGAGACTGAGTGAGCTGGGCCTGTTCAGCTTAGAGAAGAGGAGACTAAGAGGGGACCTAATTAACATGTATAAATACATGAAGGGG
>JAUBOD010000378.1:138973-165967 GCA_032353885.1 Nothura maculosa
GGACTCTCTCCAGCAGCTCCACATCCCTCTTGTACTGGGGAGCCCAGAACTGGACACAGTACTCCAGGTGTGGCCTTGCCAGGGCTGTGCAGATGGGGTGATTACCTCTCTTGACCTGCTGGAGATGCTCTTCTTAATGTGCCCCGGTATCCCATTGACCTTATTGGCCACTAGGGCACACTGCTGCCTCATGGTCATCTTGTCATCCACCGTGACACCCAGATCCCTCTCTGCAGAGCTGCTCTCTAGAACATCAGTGCCCAGCATTTACAGGTGTCTGGGGTTATTCCACCCCAGGTGCGGGAACTTGCACTTGCAAAATGTAGAAATGTAAAAGTTGTGGTTGTCATTCTACGATAATTATATATGGAGCAGACATTAAACTCCGCCAAATCCTGTGGTATCCCAGCAGAAGGTGGCTGTTATGGGTGGTCTAGGAAAAAGGTTGCTTTTATATGGAGGACACTTTGAAAAGGAATTTCTTGAATTGGTGGCTCTGTGGATATTGTTGACTCCTCTTTGCCAGAAGAATTGGGATGTCATCAGTGTACTCTGATTTTGATACAGGCTAACACAATCTCTTTCCTGTTTAGGAGACTTGTATGGTTACCTAAAGTAAGATGACATTCTTTTGTCTTTCTCTGTCCTGTGGGTTTTTTTTTTTTCTGTCTTATTTGCTTTTTCTGGATACTGAATGTGGGCCTGGAGATGAGAAGATTGTCTGACTGCAGTGTTCTGAGAACCACTACAGTTTGGGATCTACTGCAGTGTTTAAGATGCTGAGATTCATGTGGTCTCCGTGAAGAAGAGCTGTGGTATTTGCCTGCCTTGCTGACTGTCTTGTCTTTTCATTCCTTCTCCCAGGTTATGGACATGCTGCCCCAGGGACTGATGCGGGGAAGGCCTTTTGCATGTTCTACGCAGTCCTGGGGATCCCACTGACACTCGTCATGTTCCAGAGCTTGGGCGAGCGCATGAACACCTTTGTCAAGTACCTCTTGAAACGCATCAAAAAGTGTTGTGGGATGAGGAGCACCGAGGTCTCCATGGAAAACATGGTCACTGTGGGTTTCTTCTCCTGCATGGGAACACTCTGCATTGGAGCAGCAGCCTTTTCCCAGTATGAAGAATGGAGCTTTTTCCATGCTTACTATTACTGCTTTATAACATTGACTACAATAGGGTTTGGAGACTATGTGGCCCTGCAGACCAAAGGGGCCCTTCAAAAGAAGCCTCTCTATGTGGCTTTTAGCTTTATGTACATTCTAGTAGGGTTGACAGTCATTGGGGCATTTCTAAATCTGGTTGTTCTCAGGTTCTTAACCATGAACAGCGAGGACGAGAGGCGGGATGCTGAGGAACGGGCATCCCTGGCAGGGAACCGCAACAGCATGATTATCCACATCCAAGAGGACTCCCAGCACGGTCGGCCACGGTACAAGGCCGAAGTAACAGACCTTCAGTCAGTTTGTTCCTGCATGTGTTACAGGTCCCATGAGTACACCAGCCGGGTGATGTCCCACCAAAATTCCTTCAGCTCAAAGCTGAACCCCCAGTACTTTCACTCCATCTCTTACAAGATAGAGGAGATCTCACCAAGCACATTAAAAAACAGCCTTTTCCCATCTCCTGTCAGCTCCATCTCACCTGGGTTGCACAGCTTTACAGATAACCACAGGCTGATGAGAAGGCGAAAGTCCATTTAAAGTGATTTGTCTTCTTTTGCTTTCCTTGTTTTCCCCATTTCTTCTCTGTTGTTTTGTTTTTTTTTGTTTTGTTCCTTGAGTGAGACGGAGCGAGGCCAAAGGGAGCAGAGAAAGCCAGTCCTCCTCTGAGACTCAGCTCTTGAGCATGAAGCATGGATTATTACCGTTCCAGCAAAGTATGCCTTACATTACCCCCTCGGTGGATGTCAGAGGATTCAAGGTGACGTGAAGTGGGTACCAAATCCAAAGTTGCACACACAGCTGGGAGCCTTCATGTGCCATTGGCACTCCTGACCTAATAAACTATTTTCCTCACGAGCAGGTTGCTGCGTGCGTGCGTGCTTGCGTGCGTGGTGGGTGTGCGTGTGGGTGTATGTGCGCGTGCAATTCCACTACTAGTGCCATGTGACAGAAATCAAAGCATCAGGTATTTTTTTCCCCCCTTGAAGCAATTGTATTCCAGCCTGCTTATAATTTCTAGATTGCTTCCAAAAAAGAAAAAAAAAAAGTGGAAAAAAAGGGGGTGGGAGGGGAGGCATTTTTTTTTTTTTTGCCAAGTCAAGCATGCGCCATAAACCGTCAATATACCAGGTGTAACATGAAAAATTTTTAATGCTAGATTTTAGATTGTATTAACATAAAAAGGCAGGAAAAGATGGATCATTTTTAGCTTGCCAGTTCAAAATTTAAAAAAAAAATAAAATAAAGCATGCACTTTGTAAAACTGGTATGCATAATAAAAACACAAGAAAAACTAGCAATGGAATTAATAATCAGAAGCAAATAATCCTATTGATTTAACTATATTTACTTTCTCCATTTGCAGCTGTTCCAACAATTTACTGTGCAAGTGGAATTTTTACGACAAATTGGGAGAATTGTTGGAAGTAGAGAGTGTCTATTTTGTTATTTTTATTTTATTTATAAATTAATTATTATTAATTATTATTATTACTATTATTATTTTTTGTGCAGCGATTTTCTGCATGAATAGGAATTATATTTTTTGGAATGCTTGATTAGGATGGGTATAAATAGGTGGATGTATATTTTTTCTTATATAACAGTGACAGGGCATTCCTTGTTTTAAATAAAAAGATAAAGATGATTGTCTCTAAATGCTTTTGATTTGTAAATATTGGAAAGCCTTTGTTGGTCTCAGGAAGAATTCAAGGGACAGTATCTTGTGTTTGGCTCACTGGGAACTTGTGAGATTAGCTGTGATATTGCTTTTTTACTTGGCAAAAAGGCAAAATTCACGTAACCGTATTGGGCAAAAGCAGTTTTACTCCAGTGTTTAAAAGGGTGACATTGGGAGTGCATTGCATTGGCAAGCTTTGGTGCAGGCTGTTGACACCATGTAGTAGAGTTGTTCCTTGGAGATTGTCCATTGCTCGCTTGTTCTGGTTCGTACAGATTTCCAGAACCAAATTAGAGGCCTAATCCAGCTCCCATTGAAGACAATAAGAATTTGCAAAGATTACATGGGATTTAGTGCTTTGGGAGATTTATCTTCAATTTGACAGGGGCAGGACTGGGATTTTTACCAACCTGCACCATTGTCTCTGAATTAATCCTATCTTTCAAATTGCCTTCCATGTTAATTTGCTGAAAAAAAAATCTTTTTTTCTTTTTTCTTCTTTTTTTTTTGGCACTGATCATCTTCTGCTGATTCTGCATTTTTTGCTATCAATATAAAAGCAATAATCCTCCATATTTGTTTTTAAGTGGTGTGCTTTCATACAAAACTCAGCTCTGAGCTCTGTGTGCTGATGGATCTTGATATTCTTCCAGAGAAGAATCTGGAAAGACCACTAATAGGGAGAAATAATGAATGTCCTCCCTTCTTTATTCTCTTCTCCCTGGTTTTAAATTATTAGCTATATCAAATATGTTTATATTCTCCTAATTTCCATATTTTTCTTTCAACAAGTTAATTAAAAAAAAAGTATCCATTGACTTCTCTAGGCAACTTTCTTTGAGAGTTTAAATTGCTGTGGCATGAAAACCTCCATTAAGATGAGTGAAGAAACAGCTCTAGGATTTTTAATAGGAATATGAACTTTTCCAGCCTAAAATATGAGTGTAACAACCTTCAGCATAATATGCGAGCAGGCTGGGTGCATTGATTATGTGTTGCTGGTATCACATCCATTATACCAGCAGATGTTGATGACAAACGGATTGAAGCAAGTGTATCTAGAAAAGCAGTTTGAGGATGATGTAAACCATCTCAGTGATTGCCACCTGGAAGCCAGTGTCCAGGAAGGTGGTGAACAGGGCTCACAGTATGGGCAAGGTTCACCCTCACAGGCTTTGCTGATTGCATTCTGAAAGATAAACTAATTGTTGGTCTCCTTTCTTGCTGTAGAGACAAGAAAATGATAAACTTTCCTTGAAAATACACATCCATAGTAGATATATCTACTGGTCATATTTGGCACAGGATCAAAACAGAAACAGTTTGCATGTTTGCAGAACTTAGAAGCATAAGCCTTTCTCTGGCTTGTAATGGCAACTATTTGACATGAAACTTTTAGCAGTCAGAAAAACTTAAAGCAGTTTTGTGTGGAAAAAAAATATTATAAAAAATGTTGTTTAGCTCTTTCCTTTGTTCCCTTAAGAGAAGAGGAAAATTCTCTTTCTGTTCCGTGTGAAAATAATATTTATATGTCCTATATATTGTGCTGAACTCCAGAAGTTCAAAGTGGATACATATTCCAGCTGATTTGTTACAAAATTTTCCTTCAGGAACCATAAACTAAGAGGAAATTTTAGTACAGGAGGTATTTAACCAAGGGAACAATAACCTAGGTTATATAAGTATCTATCACTTAAAATCTTTGTATTAGAACCCAATGGCTTCCTAAAAGCTCGGCTTTAGCTTTGTCAAAGCTTTGGATGTGATTGGGAAAAAAGTTATGCATGTTGGTCCGGAGGAACCAGAGTAGAGGTCCTCAGTGATATTTTTGAGTCTAAAACATATTTTAAAAAGTGTGTTTGTGGTAAAGTGCTGCGGAAAAACGTGTCTGCATTCCTTGGAATTCTAAAATATTTTATTGTTTTCATTTTCTGCATGAGGAACCTGTGGTTTTGTCCGATCTTTTTTGGTTTTTTTTTGTTACTCGTGAGATTTTAGAGGCCAGGCAAGTTCTCTACAAGGCTTCATGCATTCAGATGTTTGCATGAGTTATTTCAGGACTTTGCCTTCTGAGCAGCTTCTATACAAGAATTCCTGTATACCCATGAGTAAACTAGGTAAAATATGCTGAAAAGGCCTTTTTTTTCCCCTTTATTTGTCTGTACTTCTTGCCTAATGTTACATAAATGAATGACTTGATCTGTCTGACGTTGGAACAAGCAGAATACTGTAACAGAGAAGCTTTTGTCCTAAGCTTAATCCCATCTTTTCCATAAAACACGCAAAATCACTTCTGAAAGGTGAGCTGGTATTCTGCCCCATCTCTGGCTTCTTATTGCCCTATGTATAGCTTCTTATTGTCCTACATAAATATTGGCTTCTTTCCTACAAATCTGCTTTTCACAGAATCTTCTGTCTGCTGCATTATTGGTTTTATGCCACTTAAGACATTATTTCTCTTAAAAAAGCCTCTTTTACTCTCTACTTGTTCTTTTGAAATTCAGCTAGAAGCCTTGATGTTGCTTATGACAAGGCATCCTAATATCGAAAGTGCCTAACATGTTTCAATAGCACACTGACTTTTGCAATCACTTTGTGATGCATTTTCATTCTCCAGAGTCGTTTCCCCTACCCTTCCCTATTATTAAGCATTAGAAATAATAATAATAAATCAGATTAGTCTATTTATGTCACACTAATGTGCTCTTCATCAAAACAACACAAATTTAGCTCCCTGCTGTTGACTTTGATTATATAACAACCCTATTACCCTATCATATTTCATATTATCATCAAAGGAAAAAATCATTTTGATCAGTGAAGCACCAAAATAGCTTTGACTGAGCATGCTGTGATATGGAAAATGAAAGAGGAAACTTAATAGAACAATGCAGGCAACAACTCTACACTTAGTCCTTATTACTGTGTAAGGAAGAGCCTGACTGATCTAACTGGGGCTGCTTTGCCAGAAGTTTGTATGCATATGTGCTTTACAAGAATGACTTTAACAAGACAGCTTTAGGAGGACACTTGGTTGTTACTTCAAGGCTATGCAATAGCCTCTGAGTTGCTAATGAATGGAAGGTGCAGTCAACTTGAGCAGTAGGCTTTCTTCTGTTTGGATTCCTCTCTAAACAGCTCATTAGAACAAAATCAACAATGTAAGTGACCTAGTTAATTTGCTGTGTCGTAGGTCATCTCATTAGTTTCCTCATGCTTTGGCTAAAGGAATGCCTGGACAGTAATCAAGAATATCACGAATCAAACTCAAGCAAGGTAATTTCTTTTTCGTGCTGACAAGTTTGAAAGCCTATGCTGGGAAAAAAAAAAACAACACTATTTGTTACTAAAAGTTTTAAAATAAGAGTTATCAGTGGAAGAAGAATAGAGAATGAAACTGTTCCAGAATGATCTGGTACACATAGACCAGAGTGCCAGAATGTTGGGTTGAAGTGGCCTTTATTGAAGTTTATAGCCTCATTTAGGTTTGTGTAATATGCCTGTTAATATTAGAGTCTAATTAAGTTAGTGATTTAAAATCATTATGAGGAAGCTAGACCACAGAGATGTTCCGGAGTGTGTCCATTACACTAATGTTATGGACTTTTTAACGTATATTTCAACAGGCCACTCTTATTAACTGGAATATTGTACAAATTACAATGAGAATCATAATACCACGTCTTTTACTAACTAGAAGTGAAATATCCATCTGTATAATACTCAGAGAAATCAAAAAGAAACATGGTCTCTTTGGCTAACCTTCATGTCATCTAACTTCAATATTGAATTTTAGGAACTTCAGCAAGATAAGCTATATAAAAAGGAGTAGTCATTTTAATGATACACTAAGATGAGAAGAAATACAATAATGACATTGGAGGAGGAAAAACTGGTTACAGACGGAAAGTTATCTGGGACTTTTCTGCTAGTTAATCTAAATTCAGAGCCTAAATTAAAGCCATGGAAAAAAAAGCCACGATGATGCCTGTTGCCAGGATGCAAAATACACATTTATTTAAGATGTAGCTAGTGAATATGGTAGAAAAAAATCATTATTCCAGCCAATTTATTTCCAACTGAAACCGCAATTAAATGATTCTGAAAAGACAGTTATTTTTCATCCAGGTAGAATCAGTCTGGGAGATGTCCTCTTCTCAGACATGGTCTATGCTTCTGCTTTTATACCTGAGCAAGTTAGTTAATTTGCAGACGCTTCCTGCTCATCATACCCACTTCCTAGCCTACCTCTGAGAGGAACTGTTGAGCTGATGTGACAGGGAAGGGTTAAGTCCAATGGAAAGGGGCTCCATGAGGGTATCTGGAGACCTACAGACCCTCTGGGCGGGTCTGCACAACATTTCACAGATTACGGCTCATACTGAAGTCCACAGAGCTGCTAATCCTTCAGGCAGATTTTTGCTGCCCCCTTCATGGAGACTAAGACTTAATTCATCCAGCCCATTCTGAGCAGTGCTAGTCCCTGCAATATATTATGCCAGGCATGTTACCTTACCTACCCTTAGAAATAGTTTGGTAGTGATTCTTGCCCTTTTCCCCAGAGGTTTCCCCAAAATCCCTGATTCTTACTCAGGGTTATCCATTGCACAATTTTCCAAGTGTGTACATGTGCACATCAGTATTCCTCTAGGGAAAACTCCAGCATAAAGCCTCCAATAGAGAATTTTTTCAGCATTTGCATTGCGTTTGCACTGGGATCTCCATTCACCTCATGTAAGTCACAGGACACTAAAGAGAAAGAAAACATATCACTATAAGACAATTTTTGTTCGTGCAGTTTTCTACTTTTTTTTAGTTCATTTTTGTGGAATGCCATGAATCCGAATTGATATCTCTATTACTAAAACTGGAATGGCACTTGTATCAATTTACTTTTAGGTGTTATGGCATTGTCTCCTTCTAGTCATGTTGTAGACAAACTTTACTAAATAGAATGGTGAGAGCAGAAAAACCTAAAAACAATAGTCAAGCAGTATACCTCATGCTACTGTATTTTGCTTATGGAATCCAGGCAACCAAAGCTGCTTAGCTAATTTTAGGCTGGAAATATTATCCCTGGGGCCTTCAAATGTCTGTTCTTCTGTGAATATTGTAATTAGCAAATATACCAGAGCCTTCCCCCCACCTTGCTTTCTGACCATGTAAGGAGTGCTGCCATACATCAACACCCACATCAGATCCCCCCCCCAAAAAAAAAAGAAAAGAAAAAAAAAAAAAGGAAGAGAAAGGAAAGATTAATGCTGCAATTTTGCTGGTAATTAATATTCACAGTTCCAAGCCGTGTCATCTCTGGTTCACTTTGAGAAATACAGAGCAAACCCCAGTGTGGTAAAATTTATCATAGGTGCCTAATTCACAACTAGAGCTAGGAAATATAATAATTGAAAATGTGCTCTATAATGTATCAGCCTCCTGCATGTGTTCTAATGCCACTAGCCTGCCTTTGATTCACTGTTTATCTGGTCCATGGAACAGCTTGCAGTAATTGCTCTATCCAGAGAACTATACTTGAGGCTAGAAGAAAGATCCATTTCACAGACTGTGGCCCTCAGGCTTTCTCCATACACTCTTCCCCTTTCCTGCCCTGACATTAACTCATTAGCCATTTCATAGACGTATGTTCAAGTCCAAGATCACCACATTCTGTACTTTCCCCCCGTCATGTTTTAATGAAAAGTGTTATATTAAAGAACTGCACCCTGGGGAAGAAGATGTTCCACTCTAATTACTGCTGACAAAAGAAATCTTCAGATTCATTAAAAACAATACCCAGGGAATCAAATAGGAAATGTAAGTGCACAAGCCCTTACGTGTGAGGCTTCTTGGCCAAGATGCAATGTGTCAGCCTGGGAGGAGAATTTGAAATTGTGCTACCTTGAGGGAAGACCTGACCATCAGTAGAAGAGGCATCACAATAGGAATGAGCAAACAAAGCTACACAAAGGTTTAATCTGAAGTCTGTACATCAATGGCAAAGGCTGTCATGTGATTTCAGATCTAAGGAATGCTTTGGATCCTCCTGATTTAGTCTAATTGCTAATTGCAGGAAGTAGGAAGCCCATCTGGTTCATAGTAGGGTGGACTGTTGGTGGTGAAACCACATTGTCGATCTTGAGGGGAAGCAAGGACTAGGAAAAAAGATGTCTTCTTGACACTCAACTTGTCCTGGTAGAGGTCAGTTATATCGTTACTCCATTCTCCTTTGAAGCTGCAGTGTAACTTGAGATTGAGTGATCTTGAAAGATCTAGACAGTGGTACCCTTATCCATCTTGATAGCACCTCCCAAGAGTTGTGCCACAAAAATGTGTGGGGAATGCTGAGCCACTCCATCTGGGTGCAGCAGGTCACAATATAGTAAAGAAACTTCTTTATATTGATAACATTTGGACAGTTCCTATATAGAGAGCAATAATCAAAATTGACCTTTAGAGAAATAACAATAATTCATAGTTATTGGCTCTCCTTACAGCACTGGTATACAGCTTATTTATTATAATTATTGTTAACAGACTCATTAATCTGATAAGAGTATTTAATTAGATTAGTTGAAATAGAATATGTAAAAGCTTTTGGCCTCCCAGAGACTGAAATCTGCAGTAATGATTTCCAAAGGGACTCTTGGTCATATCCCTGCTGACAGGGAGTCATGCCATAGTTGTCCTATTGACAGGGATTATCTTGGCAAGTTGCTTAAGTCTTGTAATGGAAATTTCTGGAGACCAGATTTGAGACATGGTCTCAAGTGAAGAGAGGACCTTAGTTCCCATTGAATTAAGTGCTTAAGGTGCTTAAATATCTTTGTAGAGGTAGGCTTTGGACCTGAATTTGTGTTAGCAGTAGATGAAAGAACTAGTGTAGTATTGTAGGTCAAGGACATGATTCAGATACTGATCCCGGTACTGAGCAAGGGGCTTCATTTCAGGATGGAGCACGGTTCTCATGCTGGCATGGCCAGAGTGTCTCAGTTCTGGGTCTTGGATGCTTCTAGGGGAGAGCTCAAAGTTAGGGGCAAAGGTAAGTAAGCATAGTGACAGGTTGCTGGCAGCATTTCAGGAGAATGGGAAAGGTCCCACCTTTCTCTATCACAACCTGGCCTAATGAGGAAGCACATGCTATTTAAATACTCTTCTCCCAAACCCTATCTAAACCACCTTGAAAAAGGCATAGGAACAGGTGGATTTCTGCCTGAAGTCTGGGTGAGGGTAGTGGAGGGCAGGGATGGTGTCTTAACACTTGATTTTGGACTGTATGCTGGAGAAGTGGTTGGTATAGCACTCCTTAGGGACCAAGCCTGGACTTAAGAGCCCTCTGCATTTCTTTTGTAAAATATGAGTAACATTGCTTACCCTGTTTGCAAGTGTGTTGCAAAAGATTTATTAGCAAGTGTCTATCCAGGACTATGAGAATAGTATATGGTGGGTTTTATTCCTGTGCATTCCACTTAAAAGGATCAATTGCAAGATTATGTAGAAGAAGGAGCGGGGAACCTTCAATCTTTACTTCAAAAAAGAGTAGTAGACTGATTGACACCTTTTATATATTTTACTTTATCTTACCTTACTTGATTTTTATTTTATTTTTACCTTATTTTTATCTTATTTTTATTTTTATTCCATTTGAGCTGAGATTTCAATAACTCAAGGGAGTCTTTGGAAAGGGTATAATGTTCTCTGGAGACATTGCCTCTGTTGGGCAATGAAATCTACTTGAAACTCACTTTCTTTTGCATGTTGACAGATCTTCAGTTTCTTCTATATCTATTGCTTATGTTCCCTTAAAACGACTTAATATGTTTCTCAGATCCCTCTGATTCAAAGCTATCCATCTCAGAAGCCTCTTGTGAATAGCAACGTGGATGAATCAGGGTTTCACATTAAACACACAGCAGTGCAGCAGATTCTCATATTTGCCTTGTGCAAATCTCCCGAATGGATCTGTGGAGCAGTGCACAGTGATCCAGTGTGCTTGTAGCTACTGGAATGTGACCAGATTCTTCTGTTTGCCTTAGAAAACTGTCATTTTGCCAAGAGACTGGCCAAGCATGCATGCAGAAGTGAAGGCATAGTACCTCTGTGAGTTTGTTTTTGGAGCCTGTAGTCAGGGTTTGTTTTCTTTTGTTTTATCTTTAATTTTCTTCAACATGTAAGCCCCAGTTGCTTCATGATCTCTTTCCCCATGAGAGGACTTCTCTTGTCTTTGTACAGTTCCTCACTGTCAAACACAATTTTCCAGCAAAGATTGATATCAGCATTGTTCCTTTTTAACATATCTCTTCAAATTGCAACATGAAGAAATACTGCATTCAAGGGTAACAGTAAGAATTTTCACTTCATCCTTGAAACCATGATCATTCTATTCTCATGGGAGAATATCAGTGTTTACCTCTGAGAACTTGCTGGTATGTTCAAAACATACCATAGTGATCCCTTCATGGCAGCTTTGCTTCTTTTATGGCTGTTCAGCTGCATTTACATTGTGGCAAATACTTTGCGTACACATTGTTAATGCAGGAATATTACTCCTTTTCTGATGCCTGGAAGAGCAGACTATCTACATAACAAGAGAAGGATCTGAGTGTCTAGATTACAAAGACACCATGTGACCCTAAAATTTAGCTTTATTGTTAAGTCATTTCTTGGATACCACTCTGGAAACCCTCTTTTAGATATTAAGATTAGCAAATTTGTTTAATCCACCTGAAGTCATTTTGGGTGTGTGAGTTGGCTTCAACCCTGCATGTGAAAAGGACTAGTACATTCTACAGAAAAAGATATTGTCTACTACCTTTTTTAAAACAATTAACAAACAGAAATGATGAGAGAGTGACTCATTCTTAGAAAGCAACTCTAATCTCTACTTCTGCAGAATGTAAATTTTCTGTAATATACTCTACTATACAACCAATAATCCAGCTGTTCTTTTTTTTAAAAAAGGTCAGGAGTGAAACATGGGTGAAAAAAGCTTTTTTCCCTTCCTTTGGTGTATTAAGATTTGTGTGGCTGTTTCTTGCCATCAAGGAATATCGACTCAAAAATAGAAAAGAAGATCCTAGTGATATGATGACAAAATAATTATTTGGAGCTGGATAGGTCAATGGGGAATGGGAGGGGGGATTTAAAAACTGTTTCCAGTAGGCCAAAAGAATGTGGATACTGTCTCTTCAAGGTGCAATTTCTTACTTCAACAAACTGTTCATCTATGAGAAACAGGGATAAAAGTGTTCAATTTGGGACCTAAGGAGTTTCTATGGAAATTCTTGGATTTCTTCCAAACACACATACATGTTGAAATTAAATTGTGATTCCTACTTTGAAGACTGAGCCTTTCCGCTCAGACAGAAGCGTGTGTGTATGTGTGTGTTTGTGAGTGTGTGTTGATGCTATGTCTCTTTCGGATCTCTTGACACTTTTTGGTGCATTTTTGTACTTCTTTGAATGTGCATAAGAGGACTTGCTGACGGTGTATTGACGGCATTCTAAAGGCCCTCAACAGCCTGAGAAAAACTCTCTAAATTTCTACCCTGGTTGGTACATATTCTGTGCAGCACATGGGGAATTAGGAGGATAGTCATCTAGAAAAAGGAGCAGACTAGTTGCTTGGCTGTGGACTGCACTGAGAATTTACCTCTTGGAGGCTGTTTTTCCTGCTCATTTCAGACCATTTAATTTTAACATGGTTGTTGAGTTGGCCCTAGCAATGGAGAAAGAGCAGGTCATAAGCATCAAGATGCAATTTGTTAAAACGGTGATAACTTGATTACAGTGAACCAAATTAAAGATTTTTATGTTTTCATTTCTTTTTCTGGCCTTCTCCATTGCTGGAGAGGTTGCCTTCACACATGGCCTTAGAATGCCGTACTGGAGTTAGAATGCAACAACAGTCAAACGAAAATAAGATGTATTGCAGCCTACATGAAGAATGAAAACTGTATCACACAAATGTTTACAAGTCCAAGTAGACAGCGAACCCCTGTACAATATGTAATTTATGCAAGGGATTGCATCTTTCTTTTGTAATGAATGCACTAAGCAACCCTGTATATATTTTACAATGTCTTTACAGAGAAAAAAAAAGGAATCATTTACTGTAGTGTTGTAAAATAATGCACTTTTCTAATTTTTTCATTAAAAATCCTATGGCACGTTTTCAAATGTATATTGTTTCTTTTATATTGAATGTGGAAATGTTAACTTCCTGTAAAATTGCACTACAGAAGTCAAATCCTCCGATGGAACCTATTTTGTTAAAGAGAAGTCCCTTGGCAAATAACAGATGTTTATGATTTTACAGTATGTATGTGTGTGGATATATGTGTATATAGTGTATATATAATGTGTGTATATGTATATATACGCACACATACATATATCTAGTACTATGTGTATATATATAAAATTATATAGGTTCAAATTTATATACAATTGTATTGATATAATATCTATAGATTGATAGATATGTATATATATTCATACATACACACAACAATCACAATGTACAAAACCCGAAAGATTTATTCATTAAATTTAAGGTGGGGAAAGAGAGATGTCATATACAAGGAGATATTTTGCATTGCAATAAAAGCTTTTTTGACAAAAGTATGTGCTGAGTGAAATATGAACCTTCATCAAATACCCAACCATGCTGGGCCCAAAAGATTCCAGTGCAGAACAAGCAAAAGGAAAGCACTTAGAGAATGCATTAGAGCAGAGAAATGTAAGATGGTTTGGAGTTAGCTGTTCCAACAACACCCACCTCACCATCAACAGCATTATCACTTTCATTATTTTTGGAGTGGTCTTTGCCACCTCACCTGATGGAGCTGAAGAACAAGGCCTTTGGATGCTGAAGTCAACAGTATATCTTCACTGACGGGGAGTTTCACACACACAATGCATCATCTAGGTTTCCTAGCTATAGAGAGGAGGAGGACCTTAGTGCCCATTTTAGGTGGCCCCTGTTGCTACCGAGCACAAGCTACAGAATTTACAGAATCTACACGATCCCTTGTGTAGGACAGACTATCGTACAATTTTCACTGTTATTTCCTTCCAGGTAAGTCTCAAGTGATGTCAGGTATAGGGCCACTGCCAAAATTATATGATTTCTGCATACTACTACTTATTAAAAATTCTAAAAATTCCAAATATTTGATATTTCATAAAGATCTTGCCTCTAATGATGATATCACTATGGTCAGGAGTTGATCCTTGCTGTGTAGTGACACGGAACTTGGGGTTTTGTACGTCACAACATCAACGTTTATGAAAAAGAAATGTCCACATGAGCAGTGAGAAGAATTAACCATTAGAGTAAGTAGCTGGTTGCAGCGCATTTGTGATGACTTGCAGGGATTAAACAGAGACCAACTACCAAGTCCTCTCTCCAAGGAAAAAAACTATTGCCTTGATGCAGAAAGAACTTGATAGAATTCACTGATCTATATTATATAGTGGGTGAAACTAGATTATCCTGATAGCCTTCATCAGCTCTTGCTGTGTATGTGGCTCACAAAAATGAACAAAATGTTCTGACATATCCTGTTTGGTGGGACACAGCCAGTTTTATATACACACTATATATTTGTTATTGTCCTGATTTAAAATGACAAACAGAATTTTTCTGAATCCTTCATTTTCTGATGATGAAGACAGGAGTTTTCATGGCACAGAAAGGGGAACGACAGCTTTAATAATAGAGATAAATACATCCAAACGATCTCACATACATTTTGTGTGCTGCTTCAGATAACGCCCATTAGTAATTAGGATCAACAATTTCATTATTTTTAGAGTAGTCTTTGCCAGCATATTTTGTCATCTCAATTTATCCAGCATGCACAGACAAGCCAAAGAGTCATTGAACTCTGTACTCCATTTTTGCAAGAAAAAAGCCTTTTAGAGTAATTAATTGAGCAATCAATAATATGGACCAGAAAACCACATTTAAAGGGATCCAGGTAGTGCAGAGGCATACTCAGGAGAATTTGAAGAAGAGCTGTAGTGTTGAACAATTTTAAAAAACAATAGTAAAGTGAAACATCAGGAAAAAAATAATTTCCTTGAAAAAAAAATCTGTTTTTCATATATAGTTATATAAGTTATATTTAGAAATCTGAATCAAAGTCATGTATGCCTAATAGTTCAAGGCTTGGTTGCTGCTGTGTGCCTTGGTCTTGTCTGTGAATGTCTCAGAGGAGGAAAGAAATTAAGCATCCTGCAGCAAAATGCAGGAGCCTGCTTGATACACATCAACTGAGTGGTTGACAGCAAACAAAATATCTCAGTAGCTGAAAACAGGTTTATGTCTATAATCATGCTGCGACTGAGCCACTGCATCTTTGTCACCTAGGGCAATGTCTTCAGTTCTGCTTGCCCCACTGCAAAAGCGGTGACTTCTGAGAGGGAACAAACGAGGGAATTGTGCTGGAAGTGTACAAAATAATGAGCAGTACAGAAAAGGTAAATGAGCTCTTCCCTGTTGTGCTTTCTCACTCTCCCAGGACAAAGTGATATCCAATTAAACAGAAAGTAAAGCATTTAGATCCGAGAGAAGGGAATATTTTTAGCTCAGTTATTAAAAAAAAAAGAAGGCAAATAGTTTTTCAGGGAAGGAGCTACATTTCTAGCATCTTCAGAACCAGGAAAAACTGTTCGTTGATGAAAAGGCAGAAAAGAAGCTCTGGAAGGATGGCAATCCGTGTGTCAGTCGAAAGCTCAAATTCAGCCACTGGAAGGTGCATAAGGGTATAAAAGACTAGTTACTATTTGTATTAGGACTAACTTTGGCTCCAAAATTTTACTGCTGGGAAATGCTGATCATTGAAGGAAAGGAAGATAATGTTCCCATAGATGAATTCAATGTCCTGTGCTGCTTACATCTTGGCCATTAATGGAAATTCTTGGCTTTAACACTTGACATGGATTCAGACAAACTGTCCTTTCCTAACACTGCAGTTGTGTGATTCCAGCTCTGGCTGGTTGTTTGGTTTCTAAGAGGGTGGAAATGCCATATATTGAAACAATCCTGGCAAGTCCAACTGATTCAGATACCCTGGACTCTGCTTGTAGGCTTATCTTTCTCTTCTGCTACTTATTTGAGAATATGAGGTAGAAAAACCTTTATTAGGGATATTGCTTCTGCATACCTGGCTTGTATTGCAACAGTCTCTTGCTTCTCATGGAGATTTACGTCATATCCAGGCTGGTGTGCCACTGAGATCACACCTGGAGTGTTGTGTCCAGTGGTGGGCTCACCCACGCCGAAGAGACAGGCGCATATGGGATCAAGGCCATGGAGAGGAGCAAGGGATGGGACTATCTGATACATGAGGAGAGTATGATAGTTAGGACTGTTCAGCCTGGAGAACAGTAGTCTCAGGATCAGTGTACATAAATACTTAATGAATGGAGTAAAGAAGATGGTGGGGTCAGATTTTTATGAGAGATGTCTACTAACAAGAAAATAGGCACAATTTGGAATATAGAGCTTTTTTTACTATGAAGATGGTTGAATATGGGAACAGGTTGCTCATAGAGATAGTAGAGTCTCTATTTTTGGAGATATTCATGCCCTGACCAGACATTATCCTGGATAACCTGTTCTAACTGCTTGAGTAAGAAGTTTGTACCAGATATTATGAGGCTCCTTTCTACACCAGCAGTGCTGGGATTCTCTTTTTATGTGAATAAATCTGGTATTTCCAAAGAGAAGAATCCATGGCATTAGACTTGGATTGTGACATTAGATTTAGATTAATGCTAGAGATGATAGGTTGCTGGTACCACGGGACAGGATGAACCTCTCAGAGATCTTCGAGTGTATCTATCATGCCAGCGTTGCCTTAATTTGTGGTCCTCTAGATGTGAACCAGCATCTGACTTTCCAAATGAGGAATAACAGTCCATGCCACTCTGTAGTGTCCAGTGCAGCATAGTGCATGATAGGCAGCAGATTATATCTCACAACATATATCAATAAAGTTCATCTCCATTGTTATGGTGTCTGACAATGTTTCCTGCTGCATTAAACAGTAGGATGCAAAAGCAAGCTGCAAGGTGCTGACACATCTGTGAAACTTTAGAGCAGATTTTCACTGTGCTTTGCACAGGAGTGAGATGAATAAGTTGAGGTTGCTGTTGTATTGACGCTGGTCTGACACTGTGAGTTAGGCTTCTTGATGGCTCTCACACTTGATGGCACACTGTGCTTTCCTTTCAATATTTCTGCTTTATGAAAGATAATTCCACATATAAAAAAGAGGAGGCCAAGACCTGAAATCACTCTGCTCCTTAAAGAATAATTTGAAATAATATCCTTGTTTCTGTTTTTGAAAAGGTGAGTTCAAAGTATTTACCTGATAATTTAAAGGAAACAAGGAACAGAGATGAAAAAAGAACTGAGACACTCAGCTCTCTAGACTTAACTTACCCTTCTAAAGCACTCACCATGCAGCGAGGATGATTCCAGCTTGTAGTTCCTGGTTGGTCTGTAGTTCCCCACATTGCTTATTAGCTTTGACCCTTGTGCTCCAGCCTCTGCTATCAGTCTGCTGAATTGTCATTACTGTAAGCGAGAGGAATATTTGGTCTAATGGGTTAAATTCATCCATATTTCATGCAACAAGCTATGGGATGATATGGGCCAAAGTTCTGAGTGGTAATGTAAAAGCCAGCATCACTGAACACTCAGCTGAGGGCAGGTGGGGTAAAAAAGAAAGGAGGGGCTAGAGTAGCAATTAATAAGGAGTTAACTAGTCAGAATTATTAAAACAGATTTTATTTCAGTTTCTCAGCAATGCACTAAGAAGGTACAAACAGTATTTGAGTATTCTGAGGGTAGTCTGCTCTGCTCATTTAACCCTACCTGGAAAAATGATGCAAATTTTCTCACCTCAACAGTTCTATCTGCCTACCCACCTTCCTGGGCTACTCACACTGACCACGTAAATCTCATCTCTGTTCACACTACTAAGAGCCTTACTGATTCTCCTTGGCCCTGATGCTAATACAAAATACATTTTTTTTTCTTTTTTACATTCCCAAAATATCTGCAGAAAAGGCTTTGCCCTTTATGTCATAAACTTTCCTGTCCAGATTTGGTCACCAAGGAAGAGCCCTCCTGCAGCTATAAAGTATGTAGACGGTGGATGCAGATGCTAATGGCTTCTGGCTCATTAACACAAGAGCAAGTATCTCTTGTGGGAGGTAATTGCTGTAAGGGTGATAATGTGGGAAACATCCAAACCATCGATCTTTGTGTGAAGGTGAATTCCCAGGTGCTAAATCACTTAAATTAATCACTTAGAGCTGTTACATGCAATGATTAGTGTCTTCTCTCCTGAGGAAGAGAGATGGAGAGAGAGTGAGAAATCTAGAACTCAGATCCTGCTGTGTTTGTTGTCATGCAGCAATTCTCCACTTTAAGCAACAGATCCTGGAGCAGTTCCTAGGCCAATGTGACTGCAAGAGGTGGCCTTATCAGATGCCCCAAACAAGAATGGGTCAATCAGAATGAATGGATCTGCTAGCATGAGGCACTACAAGATGTCTGATGCTGTTTTTTTAAAGGGAAGGGCTCTTGGAGCCATTTTGATAAGTGGAATCACAAATGCCATCTGTGATGACTGTAATCAAGTACTTCAAGATGATTTGGGCCAGTCTTTGTTATTTAAATCTATACTATGTTGGTATTGGAGGTAAAGCGCTAACCATCAAATAACCAGCTGTTCTGCTTCTTGTAAGAAATGAGTTTGAAATTTTACCATCATTTCCCTGTGCTCTCTTAGATAACCTTGCTAAGTCCAAGGCTCAATAAACTGTGGGAATAGAATAATCCTGTACTCCTGAGCAGCAATGAAATAAGCAGCATCTCTCACTTGTCTGGGGCTTGAATGGAATTCCTGGAGGCAACGATGGTCTGAACATGTTCCTTGGCTCTATGGACTTTGTTCAGTCGCAGAGGTAGCACAAAGGTTCACCTCTGTCACTTGAGGCAATTGCCGATCCAGGGAACAAGCAGAATTTGAATTCTTTCAGCTGTGATTACACAAGGCAGATGCTGAGTGCTGGGAAGAACTCCTATTTTTGTCTTATATCCAGAATTACATGTTAACACCAAACAAAAATGAGACCATTGTGGTTGGCACTATACATAGACACCACTGAGGCAAATTGTCGCCTTCAAGGCAAATTGTGCCCTTCAAGTGTTTATAATATAATAAGCACTGCCTACTTGGGAATGTTACCTTGAATTTAAAAAGGGGTGAACACCAGTCTATAGCTGTTCACCAAGGGGCCTTGGTTAGAAGACTTGCTGAAAATCTCCACCAAGGAGGAAAGACATTTGTAATGCAGCACAGTAATGATGAAAAAGATGAAAGGCAAATTATCTGGAACAAGGGAAGAGTCGGGGACCAGCTGGACAAAACCCTGAGCAATTAGATCTTAGTTCAATGATGGCCTTACTTGGAGTAGGAGGATATACTAGACATATCCTGTGATTCCTTCCAGCCTGAACAACAAAACTGTGACTCTGTGTTAATCCTTTGTGACAAAAAGGATTCAGGATGCAACTGCTGAATTTGTATTAAACCTATGGGAACTGGTCCCAAGAGATAAAACTGTGTCTATTAAAATATAGGCTCTCATTAATATCAGTAACACTCCTCAGGGAATTATAAGGTCTGTCACTATGGGCAGAGCTGGTGGGGGATTTGACCAGTTGTCCATGAATTAGGAGTGATGGAGAATGTGAATAGCTTTTCCATGAGACCTTATGGCAATTTGGGGTATCATCCAAATTTTTATATATAGCCTATGGTAGTCAGAGGAGACCAGGAATGCAATTAATGTGTACTCTTGTGGGTTTTGCAAGTGTTTCATTTATGGTAAACTGTTTTCAATAAGTCTTTAAAAAGGTCTGCTTACCTTGAGCATAAATCACCAATCCTTTAACCTAGAGGAGCAGAGAAGGGCAAACATTAAATAGGAAGATAGAAATAAGAACTCTGTGTGTTTGTGGAGGTTACACTTAAAATTGCATTACTATTATGAATTTTTCTTTATATAAGTAATCTGTGTTGTTATTATTTATTCACATGTAATAATTAGATTTATAATAATGATGATTCTTGAGTCTGACCAAGATTTTCACTGTACTAGCAATTAGTTCCTATCTTTATTTATATACATAAAGTATATTTCCTCTTTGCTGATAAACAAGATTTATCTTGTAACAGTAGGAAGTCTAAACAAACAGCAATCTAAGCATCCTTAAAACACATTTCCCAGGCTGTGCGGTCCCCTTGGAGCTTTTGCAAGCAGCTTGGATTTCCTGATAGTCATCACCCTGGTCCATTCATGTCTATCTTCCACTGAGCCCCAAACATCATATATCCAGCTCCATGGCCTCCCAGGGAGAGCTGTGTGTAGGCTCAGGTAGGTAGACATTAATCATTCAGGACTGCAAAGTGATGGATGGCTGAGCGCGCAGGGCACAGTGTGCTTTCATTCTTGAAGAAGACTGTGATAAGCAGGAGCCAGGGTTGTAAGGACATGATTATTAGTGTAGCTGTCTGATTACCAGAGAAACAGCAACAGAAAACACAATCTGTTTGCAACCGGTACCCAAACACCTCTTCCTTGTAAGGGCTCAGTGAAAGGCAGAGAAATGTGAGAGACAGATTGCCTTGCAACATCTGCAGCCCTGCACACTGGAGCAGCATTATATGACAAAAATGTGCGGTTGAACCCCATCTCCTTCCAGAGAGGAGTGTGACCTGCAATGCAAGCATGGTTGCAAATTGCCACCTGTCATGCCTCCCACCATCCTGACTCCACAAAAACCTTTTAAAGTACTATATTTTCTTCAACCAGTGAGTTGGGAAGGGTTGAGGAAACTGGAGACAGAGCAGCAACTGTGCTCTATGTGGCCACATCTTGTGCATTTCCTGGGAAGCTGCCCACCAAAGCTAAGTGGTGGATCTCGACCATCTCCTCAAATTCTGGAGAATTTTTTATGAGGTGTGGTGACACTGACACTAATACGGAGAGCAGTAACCTGTCTCAGAGAGGGAGCTCATTGACAGACAACTGTCATATATGTATTAGTCAAAACGATGCCAAAAGCTGCCCTATGTGGCAATCTCAATATAGTGAGTGGGATCAAGGGTGTGGAAAATGAAGGGCCTTCTTCCATCCATCTCCTGCATTGGACTTTGGTCCCTACTATGGCATATAACTTCAAGAGTGAATGAGATCCTTTCCATACCTGGGCAAGTGGTGGAAAAACTGCCATGTAAAAATTGTATGCCTCCTCCAGCTAACTGACTTATCTCTTTGGCTTTGACTTTATTGAAAACCATGCTCTAGTGCCCCTTGTTCTGAGTAATGTCTGAGTAACATCTGAGTAAATATCACTGTCACATCATCTGGGAGTCACATACTGTCACTGTGAACAGAGGACTTGACTCCCTGGTTCATCAGTGCTTGACTCGATACACAGAAAAAGTGACCATATAGGGGGAAAAAAGCATGTTTGTGAAAACTCTTCAACACACTTCTCTTGCCCGAAAAAGTGGCCATTCTGAAACATAGCTGGAAGGACATGCAACTTATATATATAGGTTCACTTCCCAGCTTTGGGAATTTGATTTCATTGCTCTGTTTGTTTTTAGTACGTATCACCTTCAGTTTTGCTTCAGTCTGCTCTTTTTTTCTGTTATCCATCACTGAAGGGCAGCACTTCGTATCATGCACCTAAGTATCAGACGGGAAGCTACGTGAACTCACTCACCATGTCAAAGGGCCATCCTGAGTGGGTGCATTGCAGCTTTGATTTGGAGCTCCAGAGGGGAAAAACCAAACATTTGCATTCAATTTTCAATAAGCAGATGGTACATGGCTTGTTTTATAAAGCTGTAAATTTTGAAGTCCCTACAGAAAAATAAGAAAAGCTAGCATATTTGCCTTTATTTCAAACTATCCCTGTTTCTATGGCAACATCCTAGTGAGGTACCAAGAGTAGATGCTGGGATATAAGGTATTAAATAGTCCTATTTCTCTGCATCATGAAAGATAATGCTGAGGTCCATATGTAATGAAAAACAAGCAAGGGAATCATGCAGAGGAATCATGCATGGAGAATTCACCCTAAGGAGTATTGCTGAGAAAATTCAACATCCTCTAAATCTTTCACAGGAAGATGAGAGATATTCACCCCTTTGCTTTAGGCCAGTGCAGCTCAACTGGTTATCAGCATTGTCCCAGAATTAAAAGGGCAGGACATTTCCCACAATATATGGGTGACTATGGACTGAAGCAGGTTTTTCTTGGAGCTGTGGCTCCAATAAACACAGGCTGAAGAAAGTGAATTAGCCATCTGATGCAAGGAAAAAAAATAATCTTAATAAGAATGGACAAACACAGAAACAGTTTGTCGGAGTGGAAGCCTTGGATTTTAAAAAAGTGTGAAAAAAATCTGGAAAACGTCTTTGGCAGCAATATCCAACTTTGACTCCTTCTACTTCATTGTGCTTTCAAAGACATTCTGCAAACTTGCAGATTTTTCTGATAATTATGCTAAATATTTGTATATATATATATATATATATATATATATAAGAAGATAAATATATTTACCAGATTTCTCCATTGCTCCTTTCTCCTCAGTTTCAGTATTGCCGTTGGCTGAGATGTTACAGCATACCGGAGCTGTGTATTTACTATTTACTTCAGGAATTGGAGGCCTTTATTTAAGCATCAAGACACCTTGTTGTTGTAGCAACAAGACATCAACAAGACAAGAAGACACCTATTGAGATGAAACGTGTAGCCCAAGCATCATTAGCTAATGGTACCAATATAGCAAGATCACAACATAATTCAGGTCAGAAGTGACCTCAAGAAATTGTCTAGTCCAGCCTCTTCAGGGCGTGATATGAAAGACACTGATTTGCATAATCTCAGATATTCAGGGAATGGCATGGAAGTGTCTTAAAAGATTCTGCGTACCTTAAAATCTAGCAGATGTTTTACTGATATTCTATTATAACTGTGAAAGTAACCATAGTAATAAATTAGTATTACTCTTTTTATTATTATTATGCAATGAAATCTCAACCCTTAAAAAAAAAGTTAATTCCTTCTTAAGATCCAGAGGGAGAAGACAAATTGAGAAGAAAAGGAGGAGGATTAGAGTCATTATTTTCCAAGCTGAGAAGCTAAATGACATTTCTGAATGATGCATGCTGATTACACAGCCAGAAACTCAGACTTCTGAATTCAGACTAGTGTTTACAAATAAAACCACATTTCTCTTTAATTATACTTTTTGGACTCTGAGGCTCATGTTTGCCCCAGTAGCATTGGCTGAAGCTTAGAAATCTTCAACAAGGAAGAGAATAATAAAAAAAGAGGACATTGCCCAAGACTTGGGAAAGATATTGAGATATCTTTTCTTCTCTGTATATGGTAAAAATGAAGCTTATTTTTCAAATAGGACTTACTTATTAAACCTTTTTTCCTGTTTCCAAGTGTGGCAGAGATTTCCACAACATTGTCTTTGCTGTTAGCATAAAAACAAATGGATGAAATGGATGAAAATCTCTACAGCACTTTGAAAACATATTTGTACTTCTCACCTCACTAAGTGAGGACTAAGTGGAGTCCTTATCCAGCCACATGAAATTCACCATTAGACTGGCTTCTGCCCTAACACTAAATTGACTACCAGCCGAATGTGCAACTGAGCTTCAGATTTCTGTAAATAAGTCAAATGGTATAATGCTATGGGGTGCAAGAAGTCTAATGTAGTCCTATCCCTTTCCTTCTGTGTTTCCCTTCTTTTCCGGTCCTTCCACCTGCCCTTCTGTGACCTGCTGCAACAGGGACCCTGTACAGCCACAAGAAATCCTCCATCATCCCCATCATGTGTGTGAGTCCCTAATGAAGCAGCCAATCTGCTCTGTATTTTGGATGGTGACACTGATCACCAAGCTTATTGCTTCTTTATTTCATTCTGGAAGAGTGCTGATTGTAATACTCGCCACCTTCAAGGATATTAAAGACAGTGAGACAACTAAAGGTGCTCTATTCCAAAAGGATTCTGAAGCAAACACTGATTTTTAATAACAGTTTTAGTAAGATGAGTATGCCTTGCCCAAGAAGTCAGTACTTGAGCTCTCAGATCCTACTAGTCTTTTAACTTCTCCAAGAAGGTCTCAAGGATCCTTTCCTGAAGCTTGTAGAGAGCAGTACAGATTCCTAGACTAGAGAACGGCACCATGGAAGAAGTGAGTCAGCAGCCCTCTGGGCACGGACACCTTTTCTTCTGTTACAGAGAAGAAACCACAGCTTGTGAGGTGGCCTCAATTCAAGATGATGTGAATGTCTGAGTTCTGCAGATCTTTTGGTCAAAACCACTTAAGTTGTTGAGAACAAATTGATAAAACAAACAAGCAAAAAAGCTTTGTTCAAACTACAGGAAAGACATTTGGTAGATTCAGCTTTCAGCTGACATGCACTGGGATTCGGTCAAGCTCGAGGCTGGTCATTTTTTAACAAAAAGCACAACTTGAAGTTCCCCAGCACACAGGTCTTCTCTGAACACTGATCACCCTTCAGGAGTACCCAAATACCAGACAGAGCCAGCTGTTCAGGAATGAGGTATGAAAGAAATATTTTCAATCCACACTTTTTCTTTGCTATTTTCTGTAGCAGCAGATGGTTTGATGCTGCCCCTAGTAAGAATTCCTAATATGCTCCTTTTAGAGGAGCTCCTGCTAAGGACAGAGGAGGGAGAGAAATGGACCTCAGTTTCACATAAGCACTCATCTGTGATCACACTGCACCTCGGCTGCAAAGGAAGGGGAAGAATCTTGCTGCCTCCTTGCAGAAATTAACCTCAGCAAGCAAAGCCAAGCCAATGAGATGAATACAAAGCTGAACAAATAGTTCTAAAAAAAGATATGAGCTAGAAGGTGACTTGCTTTCAGGGTTCGTAGCTGGTTAATTTTTGTGGCATGTGGAGAATTGGGATGGAGCTTGTGCATTTGCGAAAGCAGTGACGTCTGAGCGGAGTGCTGTGCACAGAGTGTGAGGCAGAGAGACCCCTTTGCCATCTCTCCCGCAGAGTCTCAGAAAATCAATACTAATAATATTAACACACAGGGAGGCTGGAGCAAAGTGTGTGCACCAGGGCTGTGATATTTTAATATGGTCTTTTGGGTGAGCAGTGAAGGAAAATAGGAGGTTTAGATATTGGGAGGGCAGTCCTCAGAGCCAGAAAAAGAGAGGCTTAGACTATTGAAGTCACTTTCTGTGATATCTAAGTTTTACTCTTATGGCTCTCAGTGTGGAACTGAGGCCTCCTGAGTATAGATTCTCTGGTGTGAAGACAATGCAAAATTGGGAGGAATGGCTGATGAAACCGAGTTGTGCTGCCATTCAGAGGGAGCTCAACAGGCTGGAGAATTGGGCTAACAGGATCTAATTGAAATTCAATAAAGGGAAATGCCAAATCCTGTTCTTGGGAGTTTAACTTCCTGGCCTGGAACCAGTATAGGCCAGGATAATACAACTGCATAGCAGTTTTGTTGAGAAGGACTGTGAGGTCCTAATGAACACAAAGTTCAATGTGGGCAAACAATATTTCCTCATGACAAAGAGGCCAATGCTATCCTGGGCTGCACTGAAAACAGCCTTGCTATCAGATTGAGGGAGAAAATCCTTCCCCTGTGCTTTGCACTGATGAGGCCACATCTGGAGTGCCTCGAGGAAATGGAGACATATTGGAGCAAGTCCAGCAAGGAGGGTAGATGACTGGGGGACTGAAGCATTTGACATACAAGGAGAAGCTAAGAATGCTGGAACAGTTCAACCTGGAGAAGAAAATACTCAGGAGGGATCTTATCAATATGTAAATACCTGAAGAGGAGAGTTAAGACCAAGACAGATGCTTCTTGGTAGTATCTTGTGATAGGAGAAGAGGCAATGAACTCAAACTGAAACAGAAATATCTATTTCAACATAAAAAAACAAGTTTCTTCACTGTGAAGGGACTGAGCATGAGAAGATGTTTCTCAGAGAGGTTGCCATCCTTAGAGATTTTCAAATCTCTAATTTCAAATTTTCAAAGGTCTCCATCCATAGAGATTTTCAAAATCTGTTAGGACCTTATCCTGAACAACCTGCTCCTTGTTTTGTGCAGAGTTTGGGTTCTCTCCGGAGATTCCTTACCCCTTCATTAATTCTATGATTTGATGCATAGGTAGAGTTATCTGCTCTGGAATGGAGAGCCTGAGCAGGATCCTGGCTAAAATCAAGATGTACAGCCTGCAATTATCTCCTGCTAGTGAACTGATAAGAAGTATAAACCATTAGGAACATTTTACTGCATGAAAATAGCCCTTCTCTCTCCAAATATTTTTAGAAGTAAGTTTTGCTGACCTTTTTTACAATAACTGAACCAATCTTTTCTATAAGAGCAGACTTGTTAGCAATGAAGGAGATAAATGTCTCCTTCTTTTAGACCACAGCTTTGGGGTTATGACATCTGCCCCAAAAATGAGACTCTAAGTTTTCATTCCTCTCTCAATTTTGAGTCATTCGTTTCTCCATGTCTGATAGAAAACCTCACCAGCAGCTAAGATGAATGTCCTTACTATTACCTCTGATTTGTATGGCTATGTTTGACATACAAAATTCAAAATACTGCTCCCGTTTTATAGGTTTCTAGTCCTTTCTGTGGTATGGCAGATGTGCTGATGGTGTCCAGTCAGGAACTTTTTGAAATATAAAGTTAACATTTTGCCTTTTTTTTTTTTTGGACTCTAATCATATTTACATTACTCTGGACAAATACTCAACACTAGTGCAAATTTTGGGTGCTTAGGGAATTTCAAGATCATAAACAGAGAGGTTTGGAAGTTATGGAGGACAGGGATCAGCTGAATGGGATATTTATGCAAAGAAAGTTTGCCCTGAAGTTAACATAAGGCTCTCTTTGGTCATTTAAGCCTCCCCTTGCCTTTCCCTAAAGGACATAGCCTACAGTTTGATAAGTTAAACTGAACTATGAGAGAATCTCTTAAATGATATGAAATATAATAAGGTAGTTATCAGCAAATC
>JAUBOD010000378.1:166067-211758 GCA_032353885.1 Nothura maculosa
GTGGTGGCTGCCTACCTGGTCTCTTCCTCATGTTGGATAATAACCAGCTATGAAAGTCCTGATGGTTGCCTTATCCTAGGGGACATCTGATTGACTCAAAGAACACAGGAAACAAACAGCACACTAGAAAGGGCTAATTGGTCTTGTGCAAAACATATTCATCTGACATGCAAAAATCACTGTAAGTCAATTATATTATCCCATGAATGTGGGGAAAGCGAAATAGCAAAGGAGCTTTCCTTGCAAACAACACCAGGACCTTTCCTTGAGCAGGGACTCTCTCAAGGTTACTCCTCAAGGTTGAGAAATTCCTTACCAGTAACAGATCCATGGTCAGATCCATGCTAGACTTCCTAACATTTTTTGAGTTTTACTAAGTTGTATCCAGAACTGATTATGCACAAACTGTTTTATACATAAACTATTGGCCAAATATGAGACTAAAATTGGATCCAGGCTCCTCTGAGAGGGAGTTTGGAAAGCAAGGGGGTCCAATCTGAACCCTGAGACCCAATGGGAAGGTCTCCCTGGCAATTTTGTAGAAACTTGTCCTCCATGCATTAATAACTGCGACCTTGACATTGAATCACATTAAAACCACTGTCCATATCAATAAAACACGTTGCTATTTCTCTCATAAAAGTGAAGTACATTGCATCATTCACCCGCCCCCAACAGCTCATTCCATGACAGGACAGACAGTGAGGATAAGCTGCTTAAATGTTTTTACTGATTGCATCTTTGGATTTGGATAAATTGCAAGGAAACACTTAAAATATAAAAAAAGAAGCACATGGGGTCTCTCCCCATGATGCTTCGTTTCTGAAGCAACGAGATGGTGAATGGGCTATATCAGTGTCCTTGAATAGGAAGGGTGAGAAGCATCTTTCAGCTTATTAGCTGAAGTCACAGAGTGTGAAAGAAACTTCTCAACCTGCTAGACTAGAAAGTGGCTTATTTATAGAAATGTCTTGTAAACATTGTATGATCTATTCTTGTACTGCATGCTCTTTCTGGTACTGTCCAAAGTGATTTAGAGATAACAAGCTATCTGTAAGGCATACCATCCCACTGGCGTACCAGTTCTCAAAATGAAGTTGCTGAGGTACTCAAACAGCATTGAGTTTCTAGGGAATACAAAGGTAATGAAAGCATACGTCCTTTTGTACTCTAGCAGGTGATTGGGCACCTGATGACATGATACCTGTGAGGAAGTAGAAGATCTGCATAGTGAAATTAGGAGGTTTCTGATGTATGGAAAAGCCCCAAGAACGCCTGTGATGAAACAATAGAATTTGCTAGGGCTATGTGGTAACACTGCAGAGTTTTAGGGAATAGTTGGTATGACAGGAACAGACTCACTCAACTTAAACTTTGTCCATATAGAGAGAAAATAGTTCTCTCCATGGAAGAATTTCTTGACCCTGAGCTCAGCTGTTTAGGTTACTGTTGTAGTCCTTGAATAGACTGAGTTTTGAGCGGCTGCAGTTCATTTATTTCAATTTGCATGAGAACAAGTCTTGCTGTGTGCAGCACCTGCCCCAGAAAAAATCCAGCTCCATGCAGTTTAGTAGTAAATATTGCCACCAGTAAAATAAAAGTAGTTATGCTTGTTGGGCCTGATTATGAAGTAATACACTGGTTTTTGGATCTTTCTCTGAGTGTCTTGGTACTTGCTCTGATGAAAATTTAAGAAGTTTAGTGGTAGTATCAGAAGTAATTACATCCTTAATCAATCGCAAGCTATTCAGAGAGAAGGAGACTAGTCTAATGCAGAGGATTAGTCCTAGAAAATGTCAGCAGCAGAGCAGTAAAACCACCTGTCATAGTCTTTAGAGGGTGTCCAACTAACCAGAGCTGTTGTCATACGTTGCAGTGTCTCATGTGAGCAGCACCCTACAAGGGAAACAGGGCACCTGAGACGGTAGGAACTGGCCTGGACTCTGTCTCCTGCTCTTTTTACGCTGGAAATGGTGAGTGACACTCTGATTGGTCAAGGCAATAAATGGGAAAAGTAGAAGAAGGAGAAGAGAGGGAAGTATCCAGGGCCTGGAAGAATCCCTGAGACAGGCAGTCGCTAGAAACAGGGATAGAGAAGCACAAAGCAGTGGACTGTGGCAGCATAGAAGTGGGAAGCAGCATTGGGAAATAACTTTGTTCAAATTAAGAGCTGCATGATCAGGGATGATGACATGAGACAGGGAGTTGGAGTGCCTTGTGAGGGAAGAGAGGGCATCATTAATATTGTGAGGTCTCTGTCTTAAGCCTTTTTAATGTATGGTATCAATTAGCACTTATCCTGCAACAGAATGGTATCTACTCTTCTCTCCACTCCCTTGGGTTCCCAAAACTACTTTCAAAGTCATCACTTTTCTTACAACTGTTACAGAGTGAGGGAGGAAGATTCATATATCACATACAGTCTTCCCAGGTCTTTCAATCTGTGCTACCTTGTGGACAGATCTTGGTTTTGATGGGATTTGGGGATGGGGATTATAATAATTCAGACTACAAGCATGTTACATTGCACAGTATAATGAGTGATTGCTTAGAATAGCGGCTCGTTGAGTTACTGCTGTCTTCTGCTTGGCGACACCACTGAGTGCTTCAGCACAAGATTTTTAAATAGGAATTCAGAATAGCTATGAAACTAGGGTGGTATGATTACAGTAGAGAATTACTATCCTTTTTTTAGAACTTTATTTCCTTAAAACCAGTCATGATGTGATTTTTGATATTTAAAAGGCACAGCTCTTGCTTAGGCAAGAAAAAGCTAAAACAAACTGAGCTGAAAATTCAGAACAGAGGGAATAAATCTCTTCCTTACCGGCATTCCTTGAAACCACCTGAGAGCTTGGACTTTTGGTTTTAAATTGCTGTACTCTACTCAAGGCAAAAGCCAAAGGCAAATCTCCCGAGGACTGGCTAATGTCTTTGCTCTCCCACGCCAGCCTTGTATTGCCGAATGAATAGTTCTTGATCGCTGTTCAGCTGCCTCTCAGAGCCATTAGTGCCAACACAATGGGAGTGTGAACACAGACCGCCTCTATCTTGTTTTATTTTGTGCAAGATGCTGTCCCTGGAGAATTATGTCTGATTTCACATTGCTGGGAGGTACACCGACCAGCAAGGCTGCTTGTACTAGTGAAGAAAATCTCCTCCTTTGCAGTATAGACTCCAGGTTCAGGGTAATCAGGAAATGGTGGGTTGATATGGAAAGGTATTGAAGCGATCTTCTGTCAGGCCACCTTTCCTGACCTCTGTCATGTTAGCATCAGTAGTAGGACCATTCATCTGCTTTCCCTGGTCTAGAGCCACCAGCCCTGCAGCTGTGACTATTTAGTATCTCTGCTACCCCTAATTTTTAGGTGGTCTCTCATCCAAGTTATGCTTCGTACCAGGATGTCCAGAGGTCGGTGTGGGAGATCTCTGCCACAACATCACAGGTTGGTTGCCCTTTACTACAGGGAAATGTGTAAGCAGCAATGGTGCAAGCTAACTCCTCTTAGCATTAGTACCTGATGAACTAGGAAGCTCCTTTTGCTCAGTGTGTCCTTCTGAGATGACAGTCCACGCTAGCCTGGGGAATTTGCCATGTAAACTCTATGATCATGAAATAAGATAAGGAGAGCACAGCAGAGTGATAGACACAATTCCCAGCATTTTTATTTTTCTTTCAGAAATGTGACATTCTTATGTATTCTTGGATAAGAGATATGAATGCATGCATCTCATCCTCTACTGTGTCTCACTTGGCTTCTATTCCATTCAAGAGCCACTTGAAACACAAAAGAGTGCTACAGCCAAAGGGAAATGCTGAAATGATCAGAAATGACATTCCTGGGCTGAAAGTGAATCAGGACTGGGAATTTCAGAGCAAGTGTGGAGGTCAGCCTGTACAAGCCAAAAGTGCCTGGGGAGCAGAAATGTACAGGCACTGGGCACTGCACTCATTGCCTCACGCTTGCCTGCTCTCAGCTACTTTGCACTCAGAAGTGCTTAAATAAGGCCCAAGGCCATCACATCGTAAGTTCAGAAAGTCATTTGAGATTGAGAGTTGTTGGGTTTGTTCCTACCACCTTTGCTTCCTGATGATTATTTTGTGCTGCTGCTAGAGATAGCAACCATGGGAATGTAATGTGAATCTGTCATTTCAGGAGGTTCCACATGGGTTTGGGCAGTGCAGGTGCAAAACCTTCATGACTCTACTGGCTGCTTCATGGAGAATTTCTCAACAGTGGGTGCTTGAAGTACAAAGATTGGTCCAGATGGGATTCATGCTAGGTCGAGCTCTATCTCTTGGAATCTCTTGGAGCAGTGGAACAGAACAATTGCCAATCTGTTACAATCATGGTAAAACCAAGGACATCCAAGAGGAATGGCTAGATATTATCCTTGATTCCACAGAATAAGACATACCTTCATGTCAGAGAGCTTTTAAGTAATAAATTCTAAGTATGATGTGATTTTTTTTAGGCTTTACATGGAATAACACCTTTAGAAAGAATCCTTGGATTCAGTTAATCTGGACCCATACAAATAGCATGACTAATTGAATGGTCTGCTTCCTAGGGTCAGAAGTCATACAGACTTTTGAATTTTAAGGCTGACAATATCAAGTACTCTTCTCTTTTTCTCAGCTTTATTGTATAGTGCCAAGAGGATCTGAAGAGGTGTTTTGCTTCTATTTTTTGCCTCACTAACCTACCAAAACAGATGATAGGAGTGAAATACAAAAATTGATATCATTAAAGGAGTTTGATTTAATGTGACGTAAACAAGAATGATTAAAAGCCAAGACCTCACATCTGAAGCCGCATATGGGATGCCTGAGCATATAGAGGTCTCGACTATGTCAGATTTTGTTCCCTTAGTTAGTGGTGTCTGGGCAGAGCTAAGTTTTATGCTTTGGAAGTATTTTTTGCACTGACAAGATATGGTTTAGATCTTTCAAAGCATCACTGAGTCCAAGGAATCATCAGCACTGTTCTCTCTTCCTAACACTTGTTCATTTGCAATTGGTGCAGGATATGAACTCTTTTTTTTTTTTTTCCTAATTGAAAATTGCTAAATTTGCCCGAAGAGTCAAATGCATGTCTGGGAAAAGAGTGTTGCAGCAAAATCCCATGTATAGCTGACCGTATGGGAGATGATGTCCTACTGCATAAGATGTGTGAGGTACTGGGGAATTCAAAATCTGCTTCTGAGGACGCCCTTTTTCTCCAGAGGAGCTCGACAGGTACCTAACACACAAACTCCTGTGTCTGCTGTGGGTACTAATGGGTAATTGAAACAGTCTAGATAATGGACTAGATGACCTCTAGAGGTCCCTTCCAACCTCAACCATTCTGTGATTCTGTGATTCAGTCATGCAAGCAAATTGTTGAGCATCTTCCTGAATGCAGTTCACTGATATCCTCACTTCCACTAGAAACTCACAGATCATCATCTGACCCAAGATCTTCTGGGGAGAGGAAAACCACACATGCATATGCAAGCAAGCTGCTACCTTGTTCTAAGTCTTTCTGAATCTTACAATGAGATTTGAATGAAAAATATTATTTCTGAAAATAATAACTTTAGTAGCTACAAAGAAATATACAGGGCAATGCAATCTCCCTGCAGGTGCAGATAACCTTTCAGGACTTACACCTGGGACAGGGAAGGTAAAGCATAATTCACAGACAATGGAGAAAGGAGAGGAAAAAAAATCTCTGAAAGGCTTTCATCAAAGAAAATTGAATTTAGGGGATAAATTTGCACCATAAATCTAGGAGTAAAAATAGCCAAGGGTGGCTGATAGTGATCTGAAAAATGAGTTCAGTTAGAACGGTCACAGCTATGATGGATAGGGGAGCTGCTTCTTATCAGGTCAGGCCAGTAATGGAAAGGCAATGGGATAATCATCAAATAATTCTTTTTACTACCTATCAGTTACCCATAAGTGGTTGCCTTACAGAACCAGTTAACTAGTGACAGTAAATCTGAGCAGAGCCTGTAAGTTCCAAATGAAGATCCTTGTGCTCCTCCCTTACTCATTCAATTTCATTTTGTTTTTCCGTCGCCTATATTGCCTGAGATGGATCTGATGAGGTATCGTTGCCATCTGATACAGTCTCCTGCTAGAGATGCCACACTAGTTTCAAGTGAGACAAGTATTAACAATATCCTCCCCACCCATAACTGGTTTTATCAGAGTAAAGACGAAGTAATCACTATCTCTCCTAGTAGTGTTGTTGTTATTACCAACACTCAGAGTATAGCAAACTAGTAATAGCAATGATAAAAACAACATGGAATAGTAATAGTAAAGAAGGTCTCCTCATTCTTCCTGAGCACTAAAAATCCCTTTTCAAGAATTCAGAGACTAACTCTGATTCCCTGCCACAATTTGACCTTGGAGAGCAGCAATATGTCCACCTAGGAGCTCCCTAGGGAGCTGGTGTTCTTTGATGTTGAACTTGTGGGTAATTTTGGTGCATGCTGCAGGGTGTCTCCAATGTGATGGTGGAAGGGAAAAAAATCTCTTTGGGCTATTTTAACACTCAGGTGCCTAAAATAGAGGGATGAAGATAAATGGCCTGGTGGGAGAGGCTAGGCTGGAGTTGTAGCATGTTGCAAACATGCTGTCAGAGTCCAATGACAAAATTATGACCATGGGCACATTCACATGGAGGTGCCATATGGCCCCAAAGCTCATTTTCAATTTTCAGGGCAGGTAAGATGTCCATAGAGGTAGATATCTGCTTGCTCCTCGTATTTCCAAAATGAAATATACCCCCCTACCATGAGTCACATAATAGTGCGGATTAGCTATCCTGCAGTCTATGCAGAGAATAGCTAGGTCAAGAGCTTGTCTATTTCCTGTCATTATTATTATTATTATTAACTTTAAGGAGAACTGAGCAGAAAGGGAACTGGTATGGTACATCCCAGTCACTTCTGTCACTTAATATGTCCTTTACAACATAACCAATCTCTGAGTTTAACAGCATGTATTTGATCATGATCCCAACTTTTAGCCAAGTTCTTGTGGATCTGCTGCATAAATATAAGTCTTAAGCAATGTCCTTTGCTTCCTGTTGCCTTAAGCTGGCATTGACTTAAACCTTTCTCACTGAGCAGGGGCTGTCCCTTATTTTACAGTGTAACTTTTTGTTCTGTGGAGACCTAACTTTATATGGGGTTTTGACTGCTACTTCACTGTAGATACAATAAATATTTGCAAATGAGAAATTCTCATTTCCTTCTTTTTTTTGGTGCTCGTCTCTCACCTTTATACAAAAATTCTACTGAAAATAAAATATGCAGTATTTGATCACCTGTGATAATTTTCATCAGTAAGTTCTCTGCATCTCACGGGCAGTAATTCAAGAAGCTTTTTGTTTTTTTCTTCCAAGGTATCACCCTATGCAGTGAAGCTCAAAATAACTCATGAGTTTAATTAATTATGTGACTTAAAAGAAAACATGGTTGCAGTTTCCTAGATGCCATGTCACTCTGCATATCTATCAAATTGGATGTGTACAGTTCTGGAGTTCCTGGAGACTTCCAGGAAACACTTGCCCTACTATTTTTAAAGCCAAGACCTTTTGTTCACTTCAGTGGCAGCTTGAGTAAATAATTAATACTTAGCACTATGTAAACATGAGTTAACAAGCCCTCACACTGTCCAAAGACTAAGGATGTATGCTTCTCTTGGGTGAGGTGGTAGATTGGGACACAGCATATCTTGTTGGGTCTCTTTCCCCAGTTATGTTTTTTGAGCATGCAGAAACATTTGTTCCCAAGGTATGTAGACATGCCCAATCTTTCATCATCCCACACTGTCTGCACACTTAGCCATACATAAAACTGAATCACAGTTGTGTGTCTGTGCATCGCCACTCTGTATTTTAATGGCATCAAGGGCTGCAACCCTTCAGTCAAGACTTGACTCACATCTTTCTGATCAAGCTGTAGGTGGCTTGCAGGTCAATGCAAAGCTTGCCAAGTAGTCCTCTGCAGGTCAATACAAAGCTTGACAGGGATGAAACTCCAGAGGAAGGGAGGCCTCTTCCTTCAGGCAGCTTAATCCTAATAGGGAATTGCTGCTGAGCCTACTGCTGAGTGTCAGTCTCTCCCACCCACCTCAGCACACCAGTGGCTTAAGCTTCTTCCGATAACTTGGGCTTCTCCTTGCTGATTGCAGTGGTGACATAGCAACAGCAGCTCACCACTGACTCATCTCCTGGACCTCTGAGAGAAGCAGGAGCAGGAGATTTGCACATCCTTCCTTTATATTCCAGCTTCTCTGCAAAGCTGGCAAAGTGCTCCTCAGACTACCTGCATGCTGTGTTAAAGAAATCTTCATGCTTACTTCCTCCAGGCACCTGCTTGTGGCATCTAGATTCTCTCCGAGTCAGACCTCGTAGCTCTTTTGCTTGTTTGTTTCACTGGATGTACACAAATCCATCAAAGGAGAAAGAAACTGTGAAATGGGAATGTGTTCAAAGGGTGGTCACTACTACAATGTAAAATGCTTTTACTCTTAACACAACACAAGAGAAAACAAGACTTAAAGACAGCAGCATCTCTAAAGTCTTTGTGTGCCAAAGCACCGCAAAAAGCCAGAAGCAGCTGTGTGTTGCACAGACTTCCCCTGTTTCAGTTCTCTGTAGCAAGCGCCTTGGTATATTTGATAAATCACTTTTGCCCTGAGTTGAATTTAAAAAAGGTCCTTTTTTTTTCTCCTTTTTTTTTTTGTTTTTTGGCCAGTTTGTATTTTACTCTCCTGATCCACACACCCTGTTTCCTGCTCCATGAAGCTGATGTGCAATGAAGCCTCTTGGAATCTTTATCTCAGTGTTTGGCCAGGTTTTGCCCTGAACATGTTGTGCCTTTGCAAATTATAATCCGATTTGAAAACGATACTTATCTAAAGTGAGCTAAATGACTTACAGTTTATAATCCTAGACTTTAGTAAAGAGTCTAGGTATCAGAAATCCAATATCTCTCTGTCCAGAATGCACTGTTATAATCTGTCAAGGGTCCTCATTTGCAAGAAGAGATTGAATTCCATATATGTAGCACAATCTTCATCACTTGCACGATCCCTTCACTTTCAATTCATTGCACCACTGATCGCTCCATTTCCCAAGCTGCTTCTACAGTTTCTGCTTATGTGCCTGATCCCACAGGCTTTATTTCTCTGATTCACAGAGTATTACACAGCCTTAATCAGCAAGCCTTTGGTGGCACTGGTGTTCGGGAGTTCAAAGCTTTATCTGGTTCAGCTGTGCTTGCAAGGGTTCTCCAGCCAAGGGGTTGTTTTGAATAGGTAGGATGCTGTAACATTCAACAGAACATTAAGCTGTTCTGTCATGTTATTTTTCAATGTTTTCTGCAAAAAAAAAAAAAAAGTTGTCTTTGTCTATGATACAGAGCAATATGCACTGATGTAAAAAACAATCAGTTTAATAAACTTTATACAAACAGTATAAGAAAAAGTCATCTGGAGCACTACTGTGGTAGACTGGGGTCCTGATGCTATCATTAGGTGGATTATATAGTCCATGGCATGTAAAGTGTGTTTTTAGCAGAGTGTTGCTGGTAGCTGGCTACCCTTCCACGGGCATATAAATGCTTGTGATGATGACTATGGGAAGAATCTGGAAGGGCTACAGGTAAATCATGGCTACATCTCTACCACAGCCTTGCCTTGCCAACCCACTCATGGTTGGCTGCTGTTGTCATTTTATTCTCATGCTTTGCTTCTATAGATGGTGATCCAGAGACTCTTATTGTGAAATGAAAGAAACATCTAGCATTGCAAGACATCACCACTTTCGTCCATCTATCAGTACCTACCAAGTATGAAGTGGAAAAGAGTGAGGGTGACAGAGCACTGGAACAAGGTTGCCAAAAGAGACTGTGGAATCTCCTTCTCTGGACATATTCAAAATCCACTTGGATACAACCCTGTGCCCTGTACTCTAGGTGACCCTGCATATGCAGAGGGGAGTTGGAATATCTATCCAAATATCTGTCTATCAAAATAGATGACCTCTAAAGGTCCCTTCCAACCTGAATGATTCTGTATTTCTATGATTCTATGAGACAGGAGCAGACAGAGAGAGCAGAAAGGCTGAGTGGATCTGGAGATACGAGTTGAAGCTGTGCCTTGCTGATCCCTAACAGACTTTCATTGAGCATGAACCTGCTCACTGGGAGAAGGAACTAAAGACACTATACAAAGTGGATCCTATCCCATTATTGGATGCATAGAGTTTCATAAAATGATGAGATTTGGTCAGACACTGCTTAGACATGAGATAGACAGAGCATACTGCAAGCTTTTTACTATATTAAAATGCCCTTTCCAAATCCAGGCAACCTTGAATAACCTGGGAGGTGAGGCAGCTCTAATTTTGAGTCTTTTCTTTTGTAATTGGAGAAGAAGACAAGCATTTCTAGTTCTAGACTGACTGTCCATGAACACCCTGGAAGTAATATGCTCTATTTCTGCTCCTCTGGTTGCAGCATGTAAGATGTATTGAAACAGGTTTCCAAAATGCTGCATTGAAGAGGAGAAGAACAAAATAAAGGTTCTGTCTCAAGTGGTTCTTGAAATTAATTCATCTTCCTTTTCTTGGGGAAATCTCCATGTGGTATTAACTTGTATTCTGCTGCAGCTTATATTCTGCTGCCTTAGGACATGAGTATCATGAGAACTATTTTATTCCTATTTTATTTCTACCACTATATGTGATACGTATAGGGATTGCTGACTTCCATTTTGTAGCATTATGGCAATACATCAGATTTCAAACTAGGTGCTGGGGCAAGACTTGCCCAATAATTGAGAGAGAGATGATGATAGCCCAGATCTGAGGGATTTCATTTTTAAAACAGACTTTTTGTTTCAAGGTCATTTGCTTAAAACAATCAAGTTAGAATTTTGAAAATAACCTATCTGGAGATTAAGTATGCTTTGCATGCAAATGTTATGTCTTATTGCAAAGCTACTTATTACAAAAATATGGTAAAGATGGTCTCCAGAGATAGGAAAAGTCAAATTTGTATTTTGATGCTGAAGATTCTGAGAGCTGAAGATTCTGTTTAACCCATTAACAGTTTCACTGGGAAGTTTAGGATGGCCACATTATACCTGAGCAGTCCTTATACTAATGATTTGTTTATGCTGCAGATTTTTATAGAAATACTATGAATTAGAGAGTTATAAAACATTTCATGATGCTATAAATCCAGGTTGCCTTAGTTACCATCTAGCACAGGTGAGGAGAGAGAGAGAGAGGGAGAGAGGTAGATATTAGTACTAATATATTTCTTAAATTTCAAAGGATCTTTTCAATTGTAATGTGGTATGATAGAAAGAATTTGAGACCTGCACAATGCAAGAGGACTATGAAAGCAAAGGTTCAAAATGGTGATTCCATGGAGAATATTAGACAATATTCTGGACCTTCTCATTCAGAAAATCATGGATCTAAGCCAGATTATTGTTGAGTCAAAAGCTTTAGCAGAGCTAGCGCTTAAGCTTCTTGAATACCTTCTGTATTTTGGTTGGAAAGCTATGACTTCAGTGGCAATAAAAAGTGCCAGAGTTTGCTCTTTTGCTCTGAGAACAGGTGTCATGCACATGATAAGGCATTTTTCCTCTTCTCTTACTCAAACTGCCTGATGAGACTAGAAATGTTTATGCTACACTCTTGACCTCGTGGTTAGGCTGTACTGTTTGTGAACCAGACATCACCCCAAACCATGCTGGTTTGTATAGATCAAACCATGTTGTGGAGTACATGATCAAATAGTAAGGACAGTTGCCGAATTGCACTTGAGCCTGTACTCTGGTCTGATACAGTGTAGGCAGAGTTATGGATTGAGAAAATAATGTCTTCTGAATATTTTTAAAAGTAAAGCAATGTGGAATGGTAGCACTTGGTAAATTTTGTGACACAATTATGAGTCATATATAGGTTGATTTTTATTTTGTCAGAGCAAAGCCCATCTGTCAGAATCAACAGCGAAGACTTGAGCTTTCATTCAAAAAGACAAAGAAAGAAAAGATGAAGTCAAATTCTAGCTCTCTGTGCTGTTAAGTAAAGTTTGCATGAATGGAGGTCCCCCTATAGCCTGAGAGACATGTATTTAAATAAAAAAAGAGATTATGGTCTTGATCCAAGTTCATAATTTTATGAGTAAAGTTCATTTCTTTGTGAGCAGTGTTAGCAGTTAGATGCATCTGCCTCCTAATGCTTTCTACCTCCAATGAATCAAATTAGATCCGCTTTTTTTTTTGTGTGTGTGGTAAAATAACCTGAATGGAGGAAATTCTGAAGCATGTCTGTCCTATGCCTGTTCTTCCACAGAATCATAGAATGGCTGAGGTTTGAAAGGACCTCTAGAGATCATCTAGTCCAACCCTCCTGCTCCAGTAGGGACACCTAGAGCATATGCAGTCTAACTCAGTAGTCATGGCTTGTTAAGCCCATGGTGTGGATTTTTGGTTAAGTGCTGCTGAATAGTATGATCACGTGGGTTGAAAGCTGAGTGCTGACTTACATGGGATTTAGAACCTCCAGGGAAGATGAATACATCTGTTTGCAGTCACTTTTCTCTAAATAATACCCCAGGGATCTTTGGTATTAATGATGATAGCTCTTAAATGCATCCTGACAGAAACAGTTTGTCTAAATTCAAATGAGGAGAATGGGTAAAAATCATGGCATCTTCACTTTATTTTTAGTCTGGTTTCTTAAAGAAATAAAACTCTGAACATGCTGTCTATTTGTTAATCAATAACTCCCTGCTCCCTTATTTCACGCTGAGGGTCAATTCAGAAGGATGGAGATCTGAGAGACAGGAATTTACTACATGCTCAAGATAAAAGGTGCTTGTCATTCTTTTAAGTTCATAGTCATGGTATCTCTTATTAGATGCTGGAGAATTCACATGGGAATGCAGGTTTAAAACATGGGCCTGTTGACTTCAAGTTCAAGGATCTTTTGGTTTCTAAATGAGATGGGTTTCCATACAAAACCATGTGCATAATGACATGTGGAATAAGATGTCTGAAGAATTTATTTATTTGGGGAAGCATGAATGTGGCCTTCATCCTTGTGCAGAGCTATTCAGAAACTTATTGGAAGAATCCTAAGGGTTCTCAACTCCTCAAAGTTCAAAAATGATCGCTTTTAAAAAGCAGGTATCAAGTAAAGGCAGCAGGATGGATGGATGAACAAGGAAATCCTGACTAATCTTGAACAGAAAATGAAGTATAGAAAGCTGGAAGCTGGAAGTGACAAGAAGGAACATAGGAATATAGGCAGGAATAGGCTTAGAAGCACAAAGCTCACCCAGACTATAAAACCAGCAAGGGATGTCAAAGGCAGCAAGAAAGGTTCCTACAAATGCATCAGCAGCAAAAGGGGACTAAGGAAATGTAAACAGAGGACCTAGTGGCAAGGGACATCAAAAAGATAGAAGTACTTAATGCCTCCTTCACCACAGTGAAGGCCACTTTCTTGTTTCCCTAGTAAAGTCTGTGTTACTGGTAAGAGTAGCCATCAGGAATTCCATGTTCTTGAGTCCAGAGTAATTTTCAAACTGTAACTATTAAAAATATTTATTAGTACTGATTACATCTGAATTAGATTGAATCAAGGAACATAAACATTTGATTGGAATAAAGAACAGAATAGCAAATAGTCCTGAGTATTTACTCCAGAGTGCCCAGTTTCTTTTACTGTCTTGATGTCTGAGGTATACTTGATAGATATTTCTTTTAGCAGTGTTAAACATAGATGAGTAATTCTTATGGTCTTTAAAAATAGCCCAGGCAAAGAACTAACCATCTGCATGACTAACATCACCATCACGTCTTGAAATTGCCTTGCTTCCTTTAAGGGTTCATTGTTCAAGCAATTGAAACTTACTTGAACAATAAATATGGAAACTATTTTTCCTGATGGGACAAGAAACTCAGAACTGGTTAGTGTTTATTTACTCTTTGAGGTAGTTTGAATCTTGACAAAAATACAATATTTTTTGGGGTTACTGTTTCAGTTTGCTGGCCAAGCATTTCTTTAAATGCTTACTGCCTCTGCTAAGCAATATAAAAGCAAGATTGCTTTTTATTGCCATTCTGTCCCAGCACAAAATTGTGTCTGGGTCTCCTATAGACTTAGCTAAGCTTGTCAATCTGAGAACTTCATTTGCAATTTGCCAGGAAGCTTCAAGCCATATTTCTTTCAGTCATCCTCTGTCTCACAGGACAAGGACTAGATCCACCCTTAGGAGTGTGGGGACCAAGATCAGCACACGTTCCCCCTTTTTCAGGGCTGGTGATGCTGCAGAAAGTGAGTAGCATACTCTTCCTCCAGTCATATTTACAGAGGGACTAAAGCAGCAAGGTCCAGGGTCCAAGCTCCAATCCTATAGCTTTCCCCAGCAACCAGAATGAGCAACTGGAGGGAAAGGTCATTCCAGTCTTCCAAAATCCATGAGGAAACATGCTTGCTGGATCCAGAATCTTAGGAAGATCCCACAAGTCTGTGCAACATGCTCTTGAGAGATTGTAGCTCTACAGGCACCAGGACAGTAGATAAGACAACCCTGACAGAAAAGATGTCATGAGGTGAACATGAAGGTACTAGATAGTATTCATGGAAACAGTACAAGAATTACTTTATATCCATCAAAGATACTTCTGGTCTTTGCATTATTCCTTGAAACATCAGAAGGAATTTTGCTGAAATTCTCTAAGGACTTTTCCTCAATCAAAATATGTATTTCAGAGAAAAAGTTCAAATTTTTCATCCCTCTGTTTGCTTTTCATAAATGAAGCTAAGACATGGTATGAAACTTTTTGTTGATCTCAATGGAAATTGAAGACAAGAAAAGATGACTGAGACAGGAGCACAAGAGACAAGAGTCAAAAAGTGTGAGATCAGTGAGCACATGCAGTCCTGCCTCAATGCCTCAGCTTTGCTTGTTTTCCTCCAGCCAAAAAAAAAAAAGTGTTCTTCAAGTACAGCCTGTATCTCACCAAAGATCCAAGGATGCCGAGAGGAACTGAAAACAGAAGGGAAAATTCCACTCATGATTCATGTCTGTGCTTGGAACCTGAAATTCAAGGTTCAAACTTCATTTAAAGGGATGTGATTAAAGCCTTAGTAAGTCTCTGCAGGGATTTCAGCACACAGAGGTGGATAAGGGTGCCTAGCAGCACTTGCAAAAGGACCTAAGCAAGGGGGGTACCTAATCCTTTATGATTCTCTTTTTAGACTCTTTTGTGGATCACAATGAGTTCCTATCTCACATCTTAATAGGCCTTTGTAAACCTTGTATAATCCTGTACTCACCAAATTCCTTCACTTGGTTATAAAGCAGGCAGTTATTTTCAGCAATACCTTGTGAGAATGATGGGTGCTTTCTAACAGCATTTCTCCAGAATATTTTCCTCTCTGTAAACTAAACTGTTCTATTCTCATTAATAACAATGACCTTTTAGGAGCAACAGAGAACCAGGACATTGCTAATACCAAGCTTTCCCTGAACCTGTGTGCAGTATCAACTTGCTCTCATCTTCCCAGTATAGCTCCACCCTGGTGCTTGCTCACCTGCTGTTGGTGTTTCCTACCTGAGTCAGTAGGGTAGCTCCTCATCACACCACTTCATTTTACACTCCTCAGAAAAGCTAACTTCAGCATTCATTTGTTCCTTGCTCCTTTAATAAGTATGAACAAAGAAATGATATAGGAACATTTTATTTCTGCCTAGCTTCATTGTTGTAAATGGCAGAAGGATTTTTTATTAGATATAGATTTAGACATGAGAGATATAATTACATGTAGAGGTATAGCTCTCTGAATTTTGAGGGAATTTTTGGATGCTGCTGCCGTGTACCATGAGACAAAATGTAAACAGTGCATTACAAGCTGATACATATTGCCTTTCCCTTGTTTCTTATCTTCTAGAGCATCTTAAGTAAATCTGAGTATCTCACTTTATGATTAGTTCTTGGAAAACTCAATAAATTTTTTAAAACAGTCATAACTGATTTCATAGGAGAAAGTAACTCTCTAGATAGAGGATTAAGTAGAGAGAAGTCAGTTTTGTAAAATTATGCTCTACAGTGATGCCTGAGATTCAAACATTGCACAAAAGTAACACAATAGCATCAAAAAAAGGACCTTGGGAAACTGTCTAATCATCCCTTCAATCTAAGCTGAAGCTCAGTAAATGTTTCTTTAGCCTAATAATTCTCAATCATTAGGCTAGAAGCAAAAGGACTGGTTGCTTTCATGATCTGTGATGTTCAGCGAGAAAATTCCATGAAATATTTCTATTTTTACTCTCTCATTTATGACACTTACTTGGACAATAGCCTGAAGCTTCCTTTCCCCTTGAAAATGGGAAAATGGCATTTGAGAATGAGCTTAGATTGGTAACAGTGTAGTGATGGCCGCAGAGGTGCCAAGGGTGGAGGGGCAGGTCAGGAGCCAAGGGAGTTGGAGTATGGAAGGATCCAGGAGAAACTTACTGGATAATGGACTGCGACTTGAGGGTTGCTCTGCTGGGTACGACCAGAAGCAGCTTTGCAGGAGGATGTGGATAAAGCCTTTCTGAGAAGGGAACAGGCAATTACAGATTGCCAAAAGAAAGAAGAGACTGAAGGCTGAAAGGCAGGAGGTTATGGGAGAGTAGAGGATGGAAACTATTTGTGTGGTAGAAGCTGGGACAGGATAGTCCCAAGCTATTAAACAAGAAGATGGAAATGTTGATCTGTAACAGGAGTGAAAGGAGAGATGACAAATGCTGATCTAACGCACAGAAGCCTCTCCTGGCTCCCACCACTGCCCTAGGCAGTCTCTTCCAGTGCTTGCCTAGCTCATGCCTAAGAGTTCTCTAATCTCCAACCTGAATTTCTCTTTCCATTGTTGTTATTTATTGTGCCTTTTTGGCCTGAACATCATTCAACAACATTCAAAGTCTGTATTTCCCTTACATTTCTCCCCTTATTTTTCTGGAGTAAAAATGTGCTCCGGAACACAACATAGGAGTGTGATTTGGTTTCCCAAAAATAGACCAATAATGCCATTTCAAACTGCCTTCTGCTTCTGAGATACCTGCATGGGCTTGTCAGAACTGCAAGGGAATCTTAAAAGACCTGAGATGCTTTTGTGTGGGAGCTGAATCAAGCTTTTATCTGGTGTTTATCTGTACATGTCCACATGGGAAATGGATAAGCTCCTGTTACAGTGGAGATGTAGGACTTGATTCAGTTGTCTAAACATAGATCTCTAGTGCCATTTAAAATTTCTCAGCTCATCCAACCTGGTTTTCAGCTTCCAATCTGTAAAGGCACAAATCTCTTCTAAATCTGCATCATATCTGCCAAATCTACGTGGGTGTATTGAGAAGGATATTTCAGATGCCTCTAGACACTTCCTTCTAGGCAACTGAATTACTTGCTTAGTCAAAAAGTGCAATTCAGTTCATCCTAAAGCAGGCATTCTATTGACAAAATCAGAGCAGGTTATAACAAAAGCTTTGGCCCCTACTTTTGGATATGTCCATCTTAATCAGGAGCTAGGTCCCACCTTAGATAAGACAACATACAAATTGTAATGAACCTGGATGTTCCTTCATGAAGCATGTAATGCTTCATTAAACCATCTTCTAAACAAGGTGCTCTTGTGACCAGCCAGCATGTGACTCCTGCATCAAGGTCAACGTTCCCTCTCCTCCTCTGCAGGGAATTCTTTGCTTAGAGTTTCTTAAGCAGGAGAGATGGAGCACCAGATCCACATTGTTATAATTACTTCTTTTCACAGCATTCTCTGACCTGTTTTTTGATTCTTGAGCATGCCACTGCAACAGTCATTTCTCCCATGTCCAGTGTAAAATATGTTTACTCTTCTCTCCTATTGCTATTTATGTTCTTCTGTTTATACATCCTGAGTGAAAAAAAGGAGACTGAATACACCAATGTAATCTCTACAAAGTTTTTAATGAGTATTCTTTGCAGAAGCACAAAGAAATGGAGAATATCAAGTTTTCTTCTATTTCTCACTTCTACAGCATGCCAGGAAACTTTGCTTTAGACATTATCAGCAGTATAAATCTAATCCTGGTTAGAAACACTTGTTTAAGATAAGAATCAGAGCCCAAAATATATAAAAACTTGATACCAATCTGCAACTATTACTTTACAATAAATAATAGAGAGGATTTCTTTTTCCTTATTTTTCCTCTTGGGGAATTCATACCTTTTCCTTTATGATAAACAAAAATATTTTTAATAACTTTGCAAGAAGGAATTTTGTATGTGGTTCTTAAGGCCAATGTGAGAAACAAAATCTCCTCTGCTTCAGGAACATTAGTGATTGAAGAGATGGTATCTGAGGCACCTCCAGTGTTATCTGGTAGAATTCCATTCATTGATGCCACACTCTTTCCATACAAACACAAAAAAAAACAATGCTTAATGTGTTCATACCCCGTCCCCTTTTACACTTCATTTCCTTTTCTTATTATGAAACATTGGTAGACAACTAGCTATCTGTGCCTTATGGTTCATTAGCACCCCTGCCAAAACACTCACGAGATTACCAAGCTCAGAGGCAGAGTCACTATTTGCACAAACATGCGTACACATGCAAGCACAGAAACTTTGTTTAGATGGAATTATTATTCATAAATTAGTCTCAATTAGACTGTTCATCAGTCTGAGAGATTGCGCTCCCCCATTATGAGTAGCATTAAATTACATCTTAAAATCCATAGCTTGTTTTTCATGTGGGTATATACTCCCCTCTTCCTCCTCAATCTCAACATAACATCCTGTTACCTCTGAAAATTTTGACAAGTTTTTGATAATCTTGATGCCTTACCTTGCATAAGGGGGTCAGTTATGGAAGAAGGTCTTATCCAGAAAAATTGGCTGATATGAAAATGATGAGATCTGCAGTGCAACCCAGCTTGCAGTCCCAGAGATTTTGCCTATGTGATTCCATGTATCCTGGGATCCTGGGCAGGCTCTTGCACTTCTAGAGATCTCTTTGAAAAGGGAGGAATTAAATGGATAAATGAATAAAGCCACCTCCAGGAAAGGGTTTAAATGAATATACTACTGGATAAGACACTTTGATCCTGAAGAGAAGGCATTAATGGGCTCTCAGCGTGTCCTATTTCCTAGCATAGATGTTCTTGGCTTTCATCTGTGACTGCTATAGATCCTGTTCAGAAATATCTAAATCTCCTTTCTCTCTTCTGGGACATGGAAAATTTAGCCCAAGTTCAAGACTTTTGTCTAAAGCCATGCAGCAAAACTAGGTTTTGTTATTCCAGGTATAATAGTGGTTGACTGAACCTCTGATGGGTTTTGGAAGGAGAGAGGGTTATTACATGGTAGAGAACTATTTCTTCTTCCTTTGGGCTCTCTTGTATGATTTAAGGCTTGGTCTTGATTTTACTGCTGGTCTGAGAGCAGTCAAGTATCTCAGGCCTGGGAATGGGACTTTGGTACCTGTGTGCACAGATAGAGCTGGATCTTTCACACCTCTTTCACCAGAAAGTATCCACTCCTTTGTTCTCTGTGCTCCCTAGCAGACTGTCCTGTCAAATGCTTTCTTATTTTGCTTGTGACATGGTAAGGCAAGAGGCAAGAGAGCTCAGAAACAAATACTCGCAAGAAGCCAAGAAGAGGAAAAGACAAAACAAATCCTCCCACTGAGGTAGAGATCTCAGAGCTCATTTATTTCAACTTCCAGCTTAAGCTGAGATTTTCCAATTTGCTGACAGTGAAAAGTACATCGAATCTTGGCTGAAGTACAAGATCTCAAACTTCTTACATATATATATATATATATATATATATATATATAAAAGCAGAATTTACATCTATGGTTGCACAGGAGGCAGAAAAAAGAGCAGACAGAAGAAGCCTACCCATTCCAGGATGGGGAATTTGCACAACTCATTACGAGCACTGTGGTAGGGTTCAGAGGAGACATTTCCTTCCCACTTTAATTGAGCAATTGAGAATCATCAAACCCAATTGCCTTGTTGGTAAAACTGTGAGAGAGGAAGGGGACAACACCAGGTTATTTCATTCATTGCTTTTGTCCTCTCAAGAACTGAGACTAAACCTGCCCCGCAGACACATGATCATAGTGTAAGTTATGAATCTCCTCTAAGGTTTCTGCAATGGAAATTTCCTCTAGTTGCACAGATTCACAGAATCACAAAATGGTTGAGCTCAGAAGGTACCTCTTGAGACTGCCTAGATGAACCCTCCTGCTCAAGCAGATGGCTTTTGAATACCTCCAGAATTAATATTTCACAAATCCATAGCTTTTCTTTGTCTGATTTGGCTAGTGTTATATACTTATAATTGATGTTTAATGTAAGATTCTATAATTCTCCTGAAAGTGAAATACCTTAAGTCACAGTTTAAGTGTCTTTTCATGAAAAATGGATCAAACATCTTTATTCAGTTTCCTTCTCAGACATCTTTCCCTAGAATTGCATGTGCAAAATTGTAGCAAGATTGCCCACTGCTCAATCATCTGATGGCTAGAAAAAAGAATTCTGCTTTGTCACTATCCTAGCAACTGATGCCTGAATATCTTTCCTGTGTGAAGATGAAGACACTAGAGCAAAGGGAAAGCTGCTGGAACAGCAGCTCATGTAAGAAGACATTTAGACTTTGTCATAAATATCCAGCCTCACAATTTTTTTTTTAATTTGAATGACTAACATATCACTGAGGATTTATTGAGAGCGTCATTGGAGAAGACTGCATCTTAATTCCTCAAAAAGAGTCTGAGATGGCTATCTCTAGGAAAGGTTAGAAAACTAATATTATCTTTAGAGTGCCCTTTGACAACAGTAATCCCAAAAGAAAAGCATAGTTATCATTATTGTGACCATCTAGGTACAGGAATAGGTTATTTGCTGCTCTTTGTATTCTGCTAGCACAGTTACTTTGCCTGACTGACCATGCTATTAAGACCAAGGGACCATGTCCTTACATCATATATTGCCAGTTCATCTGATTAGTTTTTTCTCTCCAGATCAAAAAGGGACAAGTGATCATCAAAGTTCCTCCAGAAAATACTGGAAAATATTCCTCAGAATGTGTTCCCGCCTCTTGGAGGTCTTTTATGCTGAACCTATATTCTAGGTGTGCTCTAGCTGCCTGGATTGTATGGTTTTAGAAACCTCCTGAAGCGAAATGATAATATACAAATGAAAGAGGTTATTGAAAACATTACAGGCCATAATTTTAATAAATGTTGGCTTCTGTCACTATGTTCTCTAGTATTTATAGTTTTATATACTGCCAACAGATCCAAGTGTTTTGTCTTTTTGACAAACATTTCATGCAATCGTAAATTAACTCATTTTTCAACAACATCTGACATCAGCAGTTAAGCTGTCAGTACACAGAAGTACTAGGATTGGCAAATTCTCATCCTATAATAAAAACAAAGAGCTTTAAATGAGTTCCAGACAGTGAGCTAAGTGTGCCTGGGCTGAGCCTGCCATCCCAGGCCACATTGGTCACAGACCTGATAGGCGATGATTCTGCGGCTCACACAACAGCCAAAACAGTCTTATTAATAATGCTGCACAAGTACGCAGGAGCAATTCCTGGGCTTTGGATGAAGCCAGGGAAGTTTAGGCCCCTTGATAGCTGCTTGCTGACCCAAATAGAGTTCTGTGTCTTCCTAGTTTAGATCTTAAAAACTCTTCCACACCAGGTGATGATCATTCTTTCAGATGTATTTCTAATGAACACAGACCTCAGTCTGACATAAAAACAATTTATCTGCTTTACTGTGGCTTTTACCCAGATCCTGATGGAACAGGACACTTTGGGCAGACTTGTAAATGAAGTCCATGTTCCCTTTGGTGCATTATAATGCTCAGGTAAGTTTGATGCCACCTTTATTGAGATATCTGAAGAGGATAAAGCAGAGCTGCCCACAATTACATGAAGCTCATAACGACTTTGCTCATATATCAATATCAACAATACTGGTATCAAACTGGCCATATGTAAGCAAGCTTCAATGATGGATCTGAGACCATGCTAATATGCTAATAGGAGGCTGTGTTTCTAGTTTGGGTACCACACTGTACGAGAACAGCTACATATCTTATGAAAACTGTTTCATGCGAAGCCAAAAGGGAGTAGAACAAATTCAGTTTACTCTTGCATGTTGAAGGTACCCAAAATTTTAATTTGGATTGGTAAAACTCTCAGGCTAAACACTGAGAGACATAGAATCATAGAATCCTTAAGGCTGGAAGGAACCTTTAGAGAACATCCAGTCCAACTCCCCTTTACACTTGACAAAATCTAGTTCCCCCAAACATGGCTGTCAAACTTTGCTCATGTGGAAATGCTCATGTGGAAATCTTAGAGGCAGGAGGAAATATTGCCAAAAACTTCACTGCTTTAGAGCCTGGTCTCAATTCACCTAAGAATTTTCCCTCCAGAAAAACACTTTTCTACTCAGAAAAATGTTTCTACAGGTCTCCCTTGTCTTAGCAGTCTACTGACACCTGGCTCTGTGGACATCACTTGTGTTTTCCAGTCTTTTTGTTTGGATAGAGGTGGTGGCAGTGGTGAACTATTTAATTAAACATATCCAGTATTCAATTTATGTGGAATTTATTAATAAGCTGAAAAAAAGAGAAATGTTTTAATAAGCAGAAGCTCTTGGATTAGCTAGCGACAATAAAAGCGGTGATATGCTGATGCCTTATCTTTTTTTCCCTGTCATTACTGCGTCAGCTCAAGTCTACTCTCATTCGTCATATCTTTTCAACATTTTGGCTTTCCTCCCAGGCTGGGTACATTTGATTTTTTTTTTAATCTGGAAGAAGTAGAATATAATAGGAACCATTTTTTTGTTTAGTTGCTGTGGAATATATAAGAAGATAAAGAGTACCTAAATCAATAAAAGGTGAGACCACAGGTCTGACTGTTTAAAAATTTAAACACTACTTGATTCTTCATATTTCTCCAAAATGAAAAAAAAATGTGAGTGCTTAATCATTTGAGGACCATCACAGGCACATGTTTGGATAAGGTTGTTGTTTGTTTACCAGTGTCTCCAGTGTGCTGTGTTCCTCTTGTCTTTACTCCTTTAATACAAAACCTTTTCCCTCAACTATTCAGCTATTCTATTGAGGAGTACAGTGAGTACTTAATAAAGTATATTACTTAAAGTGCCAGTTACTTCTCATTACACACTTTCAAATGAAGATTCTGTATTTATTTACTTATGTACTTACTTTTTAATTTTCCTCCTGGAGAACCAAAAAGGGGGCAAGATAGACAGCTGAATGGGAAGTCAGGAAGTAACATCCTCTAGCTGTCCTAGACTAAGATTGGAGGTAGTCGAAGTTCACAATTTTGGCTTCAGTAATTCTGGATCTTTATGAGTGTGAAACCCTACTAAGAAATGTCACTGTCACTTGCATTCAGGGCCTTAACTGTTGATGACTCAACAGGAATGTTCATGAGAGTGAAATTTTGGCACTACAAGAACATCACAAATTTATGTCCTTCTCTGACATATTTGCATCCTGCTTATTTATAATTTCTGTAAAAAGGAGATACAGCTATTTTACCCAGGTATAAACTCATTATGAGGGAGTTAATCCCAACTTGACCTCATATTTTGAGTGGGTTAAACCCAACTTGAGAGCTCCAAACAAGTATAAACATCATAGCAGGAAACAAGGATTAGTCTGGCATCTTCTTTACTATTTCTCTTTATAGTCTGGAAAGAACAGGAATAATTTCCAGCAACAAATGTAGTTTTTATTCTTACATAGTGGTTTGTTTTGATCACAGCATAGCAGTAGGGAGTTACCTGCTATTTTCTTGAGGAGAAAATAGGAATGGAGGAGACTAAGAGACTTATCATGGTATCATGCATGCTGTAGTAGAAGAGTAAAGTCATTCTCCAAAGAAATAAACCTTTGGAATTAGGGAACCCATTGAATTTTAGAGACCTTGTCTCAGAAGGAATCTGGAGACACAAAAGCAGCTTGATGTAGTCATTGGGGCAGGTCACACCTTGTTGTGCTGTGAATGCAGTGCATCAGGTGTGCACCTAGAATTGCAGCGCATGCTGGCTAAAGCAGTGCTTTCCCCTTCTCACCCAGGAAATCTTTATCTAATTGCTTAATTACAACCTGCTATGATGTATCTGAGCACAACGCCAATCACATCATGAAAAATCCACATACTTGAAAAATCCATTGAAAGATCTGTCCTAACCAAAGTGAGCATAGGAATTTTGCAATGGACCAGAAACTTAGTTCAAAAACTTAAATTTCTAGCAATTACAAACAAATTTGTCATAAATGTCTAGTATTTAGAGGCCTTAGAACATCAATTCCACCTACCTTCAAGAAAACACAAAACAAGTTATAACAGATTGTAACAAGATTTACAGTCAAAGACCGAATGCCAACACTGTGATATGCTAGGCAAAGAGTGCATTGGACATTACCATGAAATCCCCTAGTTACTCCAAGGAAGTAAACAGTGCACTGTGCTAAATAGAGAGGCAAAATATCTGACCTCAGCAGTCAACATTATTCTGAAGGTACATATTCTCCCAGGATGCAAGAGATTCAGGGAAACACATCAGCAAAGAAGTCACCTATGGCTGTCAGCAGCAATCTCTAGTCATTCAGAGGAAGCTGAGATCATCCTATAAAATAACATAGGAGACACTTTATACCTTAGTTAGGAAGAAGAGAAGGCTGAGAGGGCATCTTATCAACACGAACAATACCTGAGGAGAAGATGTAAGGAGGAAGATGTCAAACCCTTCTCACTGGTGGCCAGTGATAGGACACGAGGTAACAGGTATAAGTTGAAACACAGGAAGTTGCATCTGAACTTGAGGAAGAACTTCTTTATTGTGGAGCTGACAGAGCCCTAGGACAGGCTGCCCAGAGAGGTTGTGGAGTCTCCTTCTCTGGAGATCTTCAAAACCTGCGTGGATGCCACCCTGTGCCACATGCTGTAGATGTCCCTGCTGGAGCAGGGGGCTTGGACTAGATGATCTCTAGAGGTCTCTTCCAACCTTAACCATTCTGTGATTCTGAGATTCTCCACCATCTCTCTTGACTCCTAGGTGAAACCCTGAAGAATGGTAATGGAATTATATTCTATGAGTCAAGCTTGTTTGTCAAGCCAACAGCATTATCTAAAAGCAAAGAAAGCAGAAAAAGTGAAATCAACATCTAAGAAGAAATAAGAGGATGGAAAACATTTAAGATGTGATTTCAGATCATTTTCAGTGTTCCCATACTATGGAGTGTCCCATGGATGTGAAATAAGAGGAATATAGAGAAAACAAACACGCTTTCTCACTCAGGTGGGGAAAAGAAAACCTATCAACAATACAGCAGTGGTAAAAGCATGGCAGGGACATTTGAAGTATTAACTTCTAAGAAGTTCACTGTTTTCCTGCTATAGAATTATGAATATCATATTACCAAAAAGTAATCAGGGGAGTGACAGACTCTAATAGTTCCTATCTCTGAAGTGCCTTTGAACTTCAGATGTTTTTAATGAGGTTGGTGTGTAATGAAGTACATATGTAACTGCTTTTGTGAGGAGTATTTTTTTTAATTTTTTTTTATTTGAACTGGATTTTTATTCTGACAGATACAAATTAGGTCATAATGGCCAAAAGTTGGGTTCCCAATTCTCAGCTGAGCCAATTAAAAGTTGCCTGGCTTTTCAGATGAGCAGAGTTCTTATTGAGAAACACATGGCCCTAAATGCTTTTGAAAGGCAAATCCATTTTCTTTACATTCCTACATACTGATTTAGGAACTTAACATTGGCTACTGAATGTAAATTAGGGTCCAAAAGATACTATTCTGTTTTATGTACACAGTTAATGAATTAAGCTTTCCAGTATGCCCTCAAGGTAAGTAACAAACAAATTACTTGGATTTTTGAAATGCAGAAAGCTAAGGCCAAGTAATCTCTGAAGTATCCATTAATGTGTCACATTCAAGACACTTGCATCTTGGTTGTGCAGGGGCTTGTTCAGCACTCTGTAGATGTGGATACTAAGCCAAAGGACAAGATCTGGAAAGACGCTATAGGCACTTCCATCTTAAGTGTCAGAAATTGAAAAATTAGATATCCATTCATGTCCTGCCAGAGACAATGAGGAAAAGCAAGAGTCTGGCCGCTATGGTCCCTGCGAAGTTGCTTGGGAGAGTTGTTAGCCAATTGTGGAAGGTTTTCTTGCTCGTTTTTTTCTAAGAATTGAATTTGAAGTTGAAATAGTTGTACTTTACATCAGAAATACATACCAAAAAGAGAACAGGTAGAGGAGGTTCATTTTGTAGCTACAAACTTACTTCCCAATGCATTTATATACATACTTTGAAGGCTATGAGTAGTGTCAGAATTTATAGGATTATAGAAAAGAAAAAAGAAAAGGAAAATTGGAGCTGTAGAAGAAAGATCTGATGGGAAAGTGAAGAAAGTTCAAGCATGCATTGCTACCAGCTTCCTCTTGAATGAGTCAACAGCTGTTGTCGACACAGCCCACTACTCATTTGAAAGATGTCCACAGAGCACAGTTTCAAAGGAGAACTATTTAAAATTACACCAGAAGGAATTACTGAGGAGAAAACATTTCTCAGCTATCTGAAAGATGGATAGAAGACATGGATGTACTTATACCAAGACTTGTTTCAATAACAGCAGCTGTTGCTTTTCTCTTGCATCATAATGATACTGATTTTTTTTTGCTGCACAGGAGAGTCTCACCTTTCCAGAGCCCCTGAGAGCATGCATAAGTTACCAGCTATACTTATGTAGCGCCAACTATCCCAAGAACAGCAAATTGCATCTCCATCAGATTCCATTACCTTCTACTTTTTCAAAGGTCTTTTAAAAGTGCACATATCATCTGTCTACCCTCTTCACACAAATGCAAAGAGAAAAATGCTGAAAGATTTTAAATATTTTCTTCCAGAAAGCCAGTTCTCGGATCAGAGAGGTAAGCAATATGAAGCAATATGAATGGCCTTCTGTGACTATCAAATTTATCTTTCATTATTGAGCTGACATTCAAACTTAAAGTCCTTAATCCTGAAATTCAAGGTGAAAAGAAAACTGACACATATGATTACATTAGTAAATTTTCTCAAAATGAAACTTAAGCTAAAGTAACCCAGTTCAACATGGAATTCTTTTTGTATACTTCAAAAGAAAGTTAAAGAAGAAATAAGTTTTCCTAAGTTGATGTATCCAGAATATTTTGAAAGTGCTATGAGGGATTTTTGGGATGTGACTTTCCTGGCTTCATGCGAAACAAACTACTCTGTCTACCACCTTCTTGGTTGCTAGAATTATACGTGAAATTGCTAATCAGGTTGGAAATGTCTTCAGAGTAAATGCAACTGACCTGGAATAGAAATTGTAACCTTGCAAACAGATATGCAGTTAAATGCATAGTCAGGTCAACTGTATTTTAGTCATTACTGGAAAAGCTCTGCTTTCTGTTTCTGAATGGAGTTTGCTTTTGATTAAGTGCATGTTTCAGGTCAATATATCTAAGTGAAGCTGAAATTTCCATGATGAAATTTTGAAGTCCAGATCTTCCCTGTCAGATGACCTCCTTAATGGGTGCAGACACGGAGCAATGACATGTTAGACATTCTAAAAGCTGTCTGAAAATATGCAATGCTAGAATTCTCATTATTATTTCTCTGAGAGCATTTTTTTGACACTGATGTCAACAATATACCTCTGTGTATTACAAAAACACTAACATTCTGCAAATTGAGTTAATTATTAGTTTCTATTAGCTATTTTAATCTCTCATTTCTCTGGAAAATAGAGATCTTATGAAAAATGTTATGAAATTTGAAGGGGAGCACAGTGGACACATGCCTCAGTCACTCAATGCAAGTCATGGAAGAAATTCGTTAGTAGTCATTGGAATCAAGGCTTGAGAGTATTTCTTGTTGCTGGACTTTAACTGGCTTCTTCCTATGGCTGTGTTGGGTTGTGTGATCTTACCTACCTGTTTGAGGCAATCTGTTCTGTACCTCACCGTGTACTGCAGTTACATTCAGGTTCAAAATATGTAAGTTACTCTCAGTCAAGAAAGGTTTATCATGACAATCTACTTCTATGGGGAGTGTAATCAGTGACCTGGAGAGTGAATATGGTATCAGCAAAATGAGCAATGCTTCACCTGGAAGCAAGCTGTTAGAGTTGGCCAGCAACAGTTAAGTTGCAAAATTTGTTCATATCCCTGCAGAGATGAGTCTGGAGGAGACAGAAATGGTGATTGCACAGATTGCAAAACACCATACAGAAGCACAAGGTACGGTCTGGTTTGTAGGTAGATATGCACAGTGCAGGTATGCATGGCTTGACTCCCTGGACCTTTCAGTCCGAAACAAGAGGTGTTAGACTTTTCTGCTGAAGCATGTTGGGGTAAACTGAGGCCATCTGAGCTGTTCATGGCTTTGAGGGTCTGGTAAAAGCTGATGGGAGGGGGAACCTGTGCATGCAGAGCAGTAATCTCTTCCAGCACATCTCTGTATAGGTGATGCTGTTATGCAGAGCCTTAGGAGGACAGCAAATCTTTAAATGTCTTCTGGATCTCTGTGTACAATGGAGTGGCTCAAAAATTCTGGTTTCTCCCCAGGCAGGTATTTATATCTTTATCAACACCACCAGAACAAAAACAGAGCACCTGGAAATCAAACTGTTTCTTCCTACTAAATGCAAATGTTTCCCAGCTCGTTGTTATAGCCTGTCCGTTTTGACAGCATCTATTGTTCTCACTTAAGTATTCCATTAACTCAAATCTCCACCAAAATGGGCTATTCACTCAGTTCTTCCTGTAGGAGTTCTCCCAGCTTAAATATGCCTCAGTAATAAACACCTTAGCTTAATCTTAGTGCCATGATAATATATTATGGTCATGCATTAGAAACTATTGGATAGTGTATCTTACAGCACAAAATAACTTTACAATAAATTATGAAACAGTTCCATCATAAAAAGCATAAATTATGATTCATCAGATGAATACATCATTGACATTTTGTCATTGTTTATTATGCTTCACAGCACAAATCATGGCCATCAATATTGTTGAAATGACTAATGCATGACAGACTGTACTGCAATACTGTCCCTCAGCTTGATGTGGATGTGGACACAGTCACATCTTTAAACAGCTGCTGCAGAGGGGACTGGCAGACCCCTGATAAAAGGCAGAGTGATCTCCAGTTACCTCGCTGTACAGCAAGAGCACATAGAGCTAGACTGATGCATTTCAACCTCTAATTTTCTAGTACTTGTGTCTATGGGGATTTGTGTTACTACCCTGGATTTTTATGTGTTGGTTCTAGATCTCTTTTACTTTTTTTCCTTCTAGACTAGGGCTTTCTCCTTTCTTCTTTTCATTGATTTTGGTGGAGCTACTCTTCAACTACTCAACAACAACAAAACAACATCAGAATATTAGCAGACACCCATAATGTTAATTCTGACCTGATTAAAACATGTCTTTTGATAGTTGTCAAAGAGGGAAAGTTGCAGTATTGACAAGAATTCTAGTTGTCTGGCAGAGTGGAGGTAACTGATTGATTTTAGGTGGGATCGGTCAAGAATGTTGCCTTCATTGTATTGCAGAAAGCCACTTTAGAGAAGATTTATTTATCTTGTTGGATATTGTATTATGCAGTGTCTGAAGGGATTTACCAATAGACAAAAAACTGAGAGATAGCAGCAGATGGTGGAAATCAAGGATCCATGTAATCTATTAATGCACAACACCTCAATGCTATGAAGAACAGACTGAACAGCCTCTTTCCCAAAAGAAATGGAGTGAAAATGGTTTACATGGAATATTGCTGTTGTTGTCCCTTCCACTAATTGGCATAATTATATTACTAGGACCAGTAAACAGGGCCCAGGTTTAGCTGCTCTTCTTCTCCAAAGGAAAAAGGACGTGGAGCTGCCTGAGCTTGTCCCAGAAACAGGTGAAATGTTGATCCAGACTCACTGACTCAAATAGAAATGTTTTGCTTTCAAGTTTGCCCCATACCACTCTCTTGTGAAGAAACAAAATTGGAGCACGAGAAGAATTAGTAGATGATCCTAGGATCATCCTGCATTTGCTCTTCTTGCAAATCAAAAGGGCCAATCATGATTTTCAGGGCCCTTATTCTTTCTTGGGCAGCCTCACAGATACAATGTAATTTTTTTCCAGTATATAGATGACAAAACTTGGAAGGACTGTCCAAATACGTCAGGCAGCTTTAAGCTATCTGAAATTCAGGTAGATGCACTCTAAATGGGAAATAGCTAGTGGGGAAAGTCCTTAAAAGGATGTAATATTGCTGCATTATTCCCCAAGTACAATCTCATGCAATGCCCTAGTTACATGGAAATGGTGATTGAATATAACTAAACAGGTGATTATAAGCAATAGGTAAACCGAGGTTAAGTCAGCTAAATCCCTTGTGCTTTCTGAAAGAAAAGTGATGTTTGCTGTTCCACACTGATGAAATTCCAAAGTCTTGTAACAGGAAAACAAGCAAAAGGAATGGGAAATGTTTTCCTCAGCTTCCTAGCAGTGCAGCGTGCCTGTCCCCAGTATGACTCTCCCTAGGTGCCGGAATGTTTTCCTGCTGGTGCGGCGTGTTCTGCATCATTAAAAAGCTGCTTGTTTGACCTCATCATTAAGTTTTTATTTTACCTTTTTGATTGTAGTGACTAAATATAACAAAACATGATTTAAAGAGGAGACAGAAATAAATGTTGAAGAAAACAAACAGCCTCCCCTCTGCTAAAACGCTGAGTGGCGTAGCAGTGAATGGTTAAAAGAATCACATTTAATTAGGCTTCCTTTCAGCACTGAAAATTCCATTTATGCACGCCATTAAAATAATCTTCTGCATTAATACTAATTTGCATCATCAAAATAGCACTTCATCTATTATTCATATGGTATTGTAATTTCTCCCGACTGAGAGGGTGAAGTGTGGTAAGACTCCTCTGCTAAATACTGCGTAGATATTAAGATATCAGTAATGGCTTCTTTTTTTCTACCATATTAGATATCTGAAACAGTTTCCATGCTGCCCTGGGTCTGTGTAATGACCACTGAAAAGGAAATAATTGTTGTTGCACATTTCTTAGGACCTTATAGCCAAAAGGTCTCCCTCCCACAGGCATTCATGTAATCAGTCTGCCTTTTCTTGTGCCTGAAGTGCAATCGCAACCCTCACAGGATGGTGTAGGAAAAAGAGAGACACTCTTGAAGAGAGTACCAAGAAAAATCTTTCCTCTTAAGTCTGGAGGATGGTTGCTAGTCCTAATGTGCAGAACACAGCATGGGGAGATTTTCATACATTTGGGTCTTTGTGTGGCAAACTTCTGCTTTCCCTGCAAAAGTAAGTGAGATATTGGTTTGCATTCGTCCCTCGTCAGTCACGGTGGGTTCCTCCAGGGGCTTGTATCAACCCCTGTTACCAAGATGCCTGGGAGGAAACGTTCCAGCTCACTCTTTGCTAAATATCTGGCTTAGCACAGAGTTGCTGTTGCTGGCTTTTCAAGGAACACATACTAATGGATATCAGGCTTTGTGTTAGTTTTTTGAGACTGAGTGTCATTATACTGGGAAGAGAAACCAAAGCTCATGCAATTCTGCAATATAAAACAATCTTTCAGTAATGAGGTTTTCATTTACTTGGAAATACAGTTCCTTGAAAGGTTTTTATTATTGAGAAGATTCTTTTCTCATCTACACACTTCTGAAGAAAAATAAAAAAACTTCAATAACTACTAAGGATAAAATTTTCAGATAGCTTATCTGTTACACTGAAAAGATAGTTGATAGTTAGAGACATTTAAGAATTGATGGCACTGAGCCTCAGCTTATATCTCTGCTGCAACAGAGCAAAGGGCAGATGACCTAATAGGACATTTGTGTTGTGTGACGGAGTGAGTCACCTTGCCTCCTACTGATTTCTTCATACAAAGGAAGAATAGTTGTCTATAAAGACTGATGCTAATCACTTGTCAACAAGCTGGATGGAGGAAGAGAGGTAGGTGGGAGGTAATTTTACTTTTGACAGAGATCTGACCAGAAATCATCTCACAGGTCAGTAGAAGAAGGAGGAAGAAAAATCCCACAGGGTATTTCTTGAATTTGAGACTCAAATGGCCTTTCTACTGTTAGTTAGCTTAGAGTCTGCAGCAAAGTACAATATGATTCTGCACTGATTGAAGAACAATCATCATGTAGATCAGAAAATCAATAACTAAAAATAAAACCATCCCAGCTTCACTAAGCCTGAATACAAGAATTCTTATAAGAGAGAATATTTTTAATAGGAGATGAAGAGTCTTGCTTTATTACCCAAGTAGTTCATCTCTATAAAGCTATTTTTGCACCTAGGATGGTGTTTAATAATTACTGCTTTTCCCGCTCTGGGCTCTTTAGGGTATAGTCAGCACTACAGAGCAGATGGACAGTAAAGTCAACTAAGTTTGACTGGTCATCTTGAACCTGCCCATGGGAAGGGCACTTCTGTTCAGAACTATGTATGAAGTTACCAAAAAACTTGTGGAAACAGGCTGAATATTCAATGCACTTAAAAATCCTTTAATTAACATTAACATGTATTATGGGCAGAATTCCATCACTGATTTCTTGCTGCTATCTATGATCATCATAACATGATACAGGATGTCTGATAGAGTGAAAAATAAGCTTCATAGCAACTTATATGACTGCAAATGAATGAGGAAAATGAAATCTTTTAATATACGCTGTGTTATCTTCAACATTATGAGATAGTAGCTTCTTGAGTTCTTTGTTAAGAGTTATTGTGCATGTCAATAGACTAACAACAAAATCAGGATCTCTATGCAAATGGTTTATTTTTTTCACTGTTGCATTGATTCATTGGTCTTCACAGCTAAGGTTCAGTAGAGAAAATAAGTAGGTAAAGGGTGGGTAAAATGAGTTTATATAAAGCGATGGAAATTTGTACCCTAAGATCTTGCAAGACGCTTGTGGAAACAGGGAGTGGATAAGAGATCATTCTATTGTAAGTGGATACTTGGGAAAAGAGATCATTCTATGGTAAAGATTGGCTAGGGAAATAGATTTCACCAGGTTTGATAGCCTGAGAGTTGTAGTGATTAGAGAAAGGGGAGCTATTGCAGAAAAGCAGAGCTGTCTTCAGCAAATGTTGAAACTTATGACAGAGCAAGCTTGAACAGATGGCTAAGCTTTTCCTGGATCATTTTAAGGCCTTTTTATGAGAAGCAGAAGGATCATGACCCCACAATGTATCTGTGTTTCTTTCTGAGATTAAGGATGTTGCTTTGCAGCTCCTCCAGAATTTTTCACCTCAGGTTGCTGATATCAGGTAATACCGTTATACATTTATTAAACACCAGGAAACCTATAAAAGAAATGAATTCTCAAGCTGCAGTCTCAAGTACTCTGACTGACAGAAGCACACCCAAGCACCCAAATCATGTACTCAGTGTTGGGCAGAAAGATGCTGCATGCTAATCATCAACTCCTAAATCTCTGAAAAATATTCTTCTTTTCCTAGTATGACAGCTTTCCAAGCCAGCAAGAGTTATAGTAATAATTCAGTGTGAAAGGCTTAGGCCAAGCCACATGACAAAGTATGGCTGATTTCTGTTTCAAGACCATTATCTCTCCTTGAGTTGCCGTGTAACTTGTAGAAAAACAGCCAATATTGATTCAAAAATTTTCAGAAATCCATCATAGTCATTGATAAGTTGTTCCAATAGGTAATTACTTTGCCTGTTAAAACCTTGTAACTTATTCCTTGTCTGAGCTTGTCTAGACTAGGTTAGATCTTTCAGTATCATTCCCCATGAAACAGAGGAACCTCTAATTAAGTTTTCAGTTCCTTGTGTGGGAACTGGTAGACAGCTTAAGCTGCCTCTGTTATCTTTCTAATATTCTGGTACATACACTGAATGAGAAAAAGTCTTCCTACAATTATGATACCTTAGCAAATCAAGAGGCCGTGTAATTATTATTAATACAATCAAATTTATATGTTCAGGAGTTATACTGGTTTTTCTGACTACATGCTGCATCACAAAGTCGTGACCTTTCTGAAGTCACTGATATCCAATATGGAATAAGCTCTACTCTTGCTCTGTTTCTTCATATGTAACATTGTTTGTACCCACTTCACCAGGTAGCTTTTTCACTATAACCTCTCTTTTCAATATAGTTTATTTAAAAACCCAACTAAACATGCACTCTGTTTACAATTACTTGTGGAATCCTATCAGTTAATCAGATTATAAAAAGTCAACATCTACATAATAATTTTGTATCCTCCTAGTTTCTGGTACAAATTATTTCAGTCCAATACCTGATTGGTTTCTACTGTTTTGGTATTACAGTCTTCATTTTTCTTTTTTCATCCAAGTGTGCTATTTCAGGAAAAAGAATGCATCTTATTATTTTAGTAAGTTTTGTTCTTATATTTAAATTATGATTTACATATTGTCATCTTTAATTCATTATTAAATAATTCTTCTATTAGCCTGGCTGTTATTTTGCCCAGGATAGGTGACAGATGGAAATTTACCCCTGTAATTACCAACATTTATCTTTTAAAATATTGACTCATAATAATTTTCTTCTTGTTTATAGAAATATTCTTAATATTCCAAAATATATATTGAGGGCATTCCAAATATCTTTTCTTTTATGAAGCTTGGAGGCAAAAAATGTGGAACCATGGATGAAAAAATGACCCAAATCAGAAATTACTATTTCAAAATCCACCCAAACCAATAGTGGGTCTTCGTTTTACTTATAGAAAGAACTTGGTCATGCATAGCTTTTTAGCATAATAACTTTGGATAGTTGAATTAATATACATAATATTACTTAATGCCAAGAAGGATGGTTCATTATGACATTAATAGTTCTTAATGGTCATGGTTTAATGATCAGATACACTGTTATAATTCTCTTGTGTTACTAATATTTTTGTTCAGCAGGAGTAGATTTCAATTTGATCCAGTTTCATATAGTGATGAAAGTAAAAATGAACTGCAGTTAATAGAAATGTACTAGATATTTCTCTATTATTTCATAGTGAAGTGTGTTTTTTTATTTTATTGAGTACAAATCAATAAATTAATATTTTTAAAATCTAGAAGTGATGAACATTTTGTATACATAATGTAAACTTTAATCCAGAGGAAGACAGAGCTCAGCGGGTTTAGGCATGATTAGGTATTTTTTGCAACCTATATACATGAAATAGTACAAGATGATGGTGAGATACTCCTAGTAGTGATATCTGGGCTTTGCTTTAGCAGGTATGTTCTATCATGTGTTTTCTACTTGGTTGTGTTTAGTACCTTAAGACCAAAAATTGTCTCATTTATACCAGAGAAAGACCATCTAAGAAAACCAGACTCAGTAATCAAAAGCAGGTAGTGTCCTTGTGAAACTGTGTGGGAGTTCTCACATCATATGAGGGGGAATGTGTTTGCTGAAGAGACAGTAATTAGACTATAACATTGATGATAGACAAGTTCCTATGACTGATTTAGTCCTGCTGAGCATTTGTTCTTCATTACCTCTTTACAAAGTATACCTTTCCTTGATTCTTTCTTTCTTTTATTTATATATATATGTTCATATGTATGTTATTTAATTTTAGATCAAATATTAGAAGGATTTAAGCACAGTGAATGATCACATGCTATGGGAGAGGTCAGTTACAGTGTTTAGAGTCACAGCTGTCATGACTGAACTGTAAAGTGACATTATAGAGCCATTAAAGGCTTGGGAACTGAAGCTATGGCATGCTATTTCAGGTGAAAAGGGAATGCATTTTCCCATCTGTTCTTTCAGTTCCCCTAGTTAAACAGATTAATTGCCGGTGTGATTCCAGTCCATTAGGGACTGATATGCCTGAATGCCTTTTTGCATTATTGAAGGACTGCGATGAAGGATATAGTATTTTAAAACAAAAATCTCTAACCTATTAGCTCTAGAAAAGAAATTTCAGATTTGCCTTAATTTACTAGATCTTCATCTCTCAAGAATGTCCTTGCTGAACATTTGGCAGTGTTATAAAATCACTAGAAGATGATCTGTTGCAACTGCTCCGAAACTCAGGAGGGCTGTAACAAGGCAGAGAGTGCTGCCTGCCAGGTTACAGAGCAGGCATTTTGCTTTCTCACCATTGCTTTCCTCCAGTATGAGAATTCAGCTGAGACATATCTAAAAGACAAGTGACATCTCCAGGCTGCACTGAAGACATTAATATGACATATTTGCGTCATACCTGTTTTAGTACAGGGACTGCCACAACATTCAAAGGAGCTCTGGTGCTGTTCATCCCATACCCCGGCTCTCCCAAGTTGGGACAGATCAACTTAGGGGAAATGCATGACTTCGGGATTATCTTTAATTTTGTATGGAGTGCTGGATGCTGAACGATTCACCTCTCCCTGTTTTTGCAGCTTCCCTTGGAGTTCCCTCTGGCTTGCTTGTTTCTTAAAAATACTCTAAACCAGATAGATATTATGGTAAAGATAGCTACAGTAGAAGATGTATTTATGAATACATTTCATAATTAATACAGCAGCAATGTAGGAAATGAGAGTGTCCTTTTATAACTGTATGTGTATTTGTTTACCTTCAAGGGATCTTCTTGGTTTCCATCTGCTTGCTCAGCTGCAATGCTGTCATTAGGCAAGGCTCTAGCCTTCTGAATTGCTTTCATTGATTGGGTTCTTGATCTGGAGACAAATACTTCCCTAGAGACTCATTTTATATTTAGAATTCTTCTCAAGTTCAAACCTTTCCCCTTAAGGACAGGCTATTGCTCATAAACTTGATTCTTAATCGAAATATTACATGTTCACATTTCTCCTGAAGGGTCATTTCCTGCCCCTGCCTATCTTCAGAAGTCCTGATCTCTATTGAGTGTGGATTGCTGAGTAGATGCATTTGTGGTCTGGACAGTAAACAAAACCTGCTAACCTCAGCTTCAGTAAGATACTCTGTAAAGGAAACATTTCCTCTAACATTGGGGTTCAAACACACAGTAGATTATGTAAAATATATAGACATAAACATAGATCAAGACCTTGCACATGGATCAATACTTAAACAAACATATACAGGAAAACAACATCTGTAAACAGTTCCAAATCCAAAATCCAGATTTAGACTGTCATGAGATACTACAGTAGTTAAGTAACATTTACATGTTGGAGATAATAAAAATGACTCATCAACTTGACTTTGATGAATACCATAAGGTAGAAACAGTGCATATACATCTATGGACAAGTCAGGATAAATATTGAAACATGATCAATGCTTTCTAAAAAAAAAAAACAAACAAACAAGCCATAGAAACATTGATATGATTTCATTTCTTTTGTTTATTGAACTACTGCTCTCTCGGCTTTTCAGCCATGACAAATGTCAGGGAGGCAAGGATGCAAGGAAAGTAACTGACATCAAAAACATATTGACATCTCTTGCATGAAACAAGTGCAATTGTCAGTGAGGGCAACACATTTTTAAACAGTGTACACCCATGAGAACACACTTGCTTAGCGCCATTGAACTCTCTGGGCACCAAAAATCAAGTGAGGAAGGAAGAATCTTTGCTGTGAGAAACCAAACAAGTAGAACTGCTATATAGTTTGGGCAAATTGTCTAGACTTCTTCTGAAATAGCAGAACAGTTATTTTCTGTTCTTGCTCAGCCCCTCACCTTATTACTGTTTTATTTCTGTATCTACAAGCATTATTGAACCTGTTCTTTCCTTCAGACCCATTACTGAAAAATACTCGATCATTAAGCCAGCCACACTTATAGATATGATCAGTTACAGGAAATCTGAAGGCTTAAGATAAAACAAGAAAAAGTTATCAAACACTTGCAGGAATATCACTCACTGCTGAGTTGTGAGTTTTATCAGCTCTCCTAAACATGGTTGGCTTAATTAATACCAAGATGAGAGACCACTGAAGAAAATCCAGCTCTGTAAACAACACTTTATCCTTTCACTCAATTTGGTGTGGCTCTTCCAATACACAGTCATTAAATCTCATACTAGTTTTGAATGAATAGCTATTCTCAGTTCTTTATTTTTCTTTTCTGTTTATTTTTATAGAAGAGAGTCTTGTCTTTTTAGCTGCATGAAAATGTAGGAGTTGCTTTTGTATCCCCAAATTCAACAAATATGTTAGCTATTATTGTACAGATGATGCTGAAGTGAAGCTTTATATCTAGAGTGGCTGTTACGTTCCATCCTTTATTCACTGCTTATGAATGCGTCTCTCTCAAGACACATTGGGTTTATAAGCAGAGAGCTGATCTCAGCTTGAATTCAAATGAAAAAACAATTTAAAGAAATATTTTTTCTTGAGCTGATGATGAACTGGATTGGTCAGTATGAAATCTTATTGAAAATGAACTACCTTATATATATATATATATATATATATATATATAAGAATTAAAGCCAAATTGTTCTTTCGAAATATGGCATTTAAACCAGAACTGAACCAGAATTGTTCACATCACCCCTGGAACAACAAAGGAATTGAATCAAAGTTTTGCAGGTGTGACTCCTTGTTTGCAAATAAAAAAGGCCCACAAAAGCATATAAAATTTGAAGGAAAAAAAATACCATCTGTTTAAAAGAAATCAGAAACCCGACAATGGAATATTCTTTTCTCATGATGTTCTTTTCTTGTGTATCAACACTAGAGCCATGGATTCTCCCTCTTCTAGATGTCCCTCAGGTAGTGACTTGCACTACCATGGGCAGGTCGAATAACAAGGCAGTTTAGGCATGGAGAATCTTAATTAATGCCTACTCAGATGATGCTTGTTCATTGACACCACTGGTGCTTGGCTCACGCTCAGAGACCACAAGAGCATCCAGATGCTCCCAGAGGCTGTGGAGCTGGCTTGGTAAACTCAGAGACCCCCAGGGCAGTCGAGTTTCACTTTTCATTCATTTTACTGAAAAAAAAAAAAAAAGTCAAAATAAATGTGTGGATCTTCCAACATCGCCACAATGGAGAGCACCACATCTCTCACTTTCTATAGCTACTCTTGGGGAAACTTTGCTAATAGGATTTAACAGTCTGCTGCACAAGAAAATCGGTGGCATTCAAAAAAGCCCTCCATTCCTTTCCTCTCTCTCCTTTGTTCAAAGCTGCCAGACTGAAGTTTACTAAGTAAATATGCAGAGACTTAAAATTAGCTCTCAGTTAACATGGACTGAAATGGGAAAAAATCCCCTTCTGTCTAATCTAATTTACTGTTAGAACCAAGAGTGTCAATAGAAGAGAGTCATCAATATGACTTGCACATTGAAAATAATTCATTTCTCTGTGTTCCCAGGTGGTCGTGGTGCAGATGCAGCGGTTGCTTGCATCTCATAATTAAGCCCCAACAGCTTTACAATTGTATTATCTGTTACATACTTTATCCTCAAATTGTTTCCCTTCCAGTGATGTGTCTGACTGATGCGTTGTGCTGCCGAATAGCTGACATGAGGATGATGGTGATGATGATGCATTGCTAGCAAAATGAACCCTCCGGTGCAGGTGCTGGGATGATATATCTCCCTATAATGTCTCTGTTTAAGCTGGGGAGAAAACTGTGAGGTGGGACAGGACGACACAGCTGGAGTGTTTGAGGGGCTGGGAACAATCTCTGCTTTAGGCTGTCTCTCCAGCACAGTTTCTACTAGTTTTATAACAGTGGGTTTCTAAACCTGTCTAACTTCCTTCCCTTCTTCTGTGTTTAGATAACAATATTTAAATTTTATAGCACTGCAGTGGCAGGGAGAAACTGTGACAACCAAAGCTGAAAAGGGAGAGAAGGTACCAGACAATCCCATGGAAAAGCACATGTCTCTTGACACCTCAGTCAGCAGCATCTCAGATTAGATCTCATCACCATATGAGAAAGGATTAGAGCTTCTCATCACCATATCAAAGGGTTCTGCCCAGCTCCTACTTTCTCTATTCACCTCCTTGGCCAAAGTCTGTGTCCTCTCTACCCTGACAGCCACTTTCACCCTGCCAACACTTTCAACCTAGCCATTTTCTTCTCTGCAATTCCCATTGGTGCCCACAAGACCTTTCATCCATAGTCCTCTTCATCCAAGGAACAAATTCCACCCATCTCTTTAAAACTCCTCAGTGCTATGTTACTTAACAGGGATTTGATTCCACTATACACTGCCTTGGCAGAAGCCTTGAGGACTGACAAATTAGATGGTTTTCTATCTCAGATATTAGGTGCAGCCAGTATTTATTATTTAGTAGTAAATTTTGCTCATTAAAATTTGCAAGAGTAAGAAGTCTGATCCTATTTATGTCTGATGGGGAGTAGTCCAAAACTTGGCACGAAGAACCTCTGCCTGTTTGCAAAAGTAGGCTAGAGCTGGCAGTGTGCCTGGTTCTCTTTCTCTCTTTAAACTAAATCCATCCTCAGATCATGAGCTCCTGTGCATAAAATAGCCCCATCCTGAACCTAGCAAAAATTGAGCATAACTTTAAACAGACAATGATCTTTTATACAAACGGTCTTCAAAAATATTTCACTTGTTCAAGGGAGGCCAACAGATGTTAAAAGAGGTAAGTAAAAGATGGGGCAATTTAGAATAATGGGTAGAAAGTATTTGTAGCTGTGGTTTGAAAAGAGAGCTCCAACAGGGCATGAGGATGTGTTGCTATGAAATAGGAGCTGCATCTACTGGAGGTGCAATGAAAAGAATTGTATTCAAGAAGTCAAGGAAACGTAGTGAAGAGGAAAGGATATTTCTGAAAAGTTACTGGAGCAAATGGATTAATGATTTTTAAAATCTAAACGCAAATGATTAAAAGCAAAGCCTGTAATTACAGGAAAAGCCTCTATGAAGTGGTTAGGAAAGTTTTGTCTGAGATAAATTTCCAAGCACAAGACGAGACATGTCTTGTATGTGATAGATACAGTAAAATTAAAAAAAAAAAAAAAGAGAGAGAGAGAAAGAGAGAAAGTGAAGTGAAGCGGGAGAATAAAGTGGGGAAAATGCATGGAAGGTGCTGACTTCCAAGAGAAAGTCATGTTTGATGAACCTGATGATAGCCTTCTATGATGGGATGAATGGCCGACTGGATTACGGGAAAGCTGCCGATGTTGCCTACCTTGAATTCAGCAAAGTTTGCTCCACAGTTTCCCATATCATACTAATAGGAAAGCCCCAGAAGTGTGAGTTGGATGAGTGGACAGTCAGGTGGATTGATAACTGTCTGGATGGAAGAGCTAAGAGAGTGATCATAAATGAGAATGAATCTAGTTGGAGGTTTGTGGCCGGTGGTGTCTCCATGGGGATCAGTACTGGGCATAGTATTGTTCAACTTGTTCATCAAAGGCTTGAACGAGGGCAAAGAGTGGACCTTGAGCAGGTTTGCAGATGTTTGGCTGCAGTGGCTGACACTTCAGAGGGCTGTACTGCAATACAGAGGGAGATGGGCAGAGGGGAAACTCATGAGAAGTCTTCTAACTGAGAGGAGATCTGATCAATATGTATAAGTACCTGAGGGTAGAATGTAGGAAGGATGGGGCCAAACTCTTCTCCGTGATGGCCAGTGACAGGACAAGGGGTGCAAGCTGAAACAGGGGAAATTCCATCTGCATATGAGGAAGAACTTCACTGTGAGGGTGATAGAGCCCTGCAACAGGCTGCCCAGGGAGGTTGTGGAGTCTCCTTCTCTGGAGGTCTTCAAAATCCTGTGCCACATGCTCTAGGTGTCCCTGCTCAAACAGGTGGGTTGGACTAGATGATCTCTAGGGGTCCTTTCCAACCTCAACCATTCTGTGATTCTGTGATAAACTGAAAAAGAATAAATGGGAACAGGATTAAAAATCGCAGGGATCAGGTATTGCAAGCACCACACTAATTCTGGATGATGCAGATACAGTTTGCCTATCAACATTTTGTGTAATTCATTCAAACCCAAGCAGAAAAACTGGCAGTTGGTAAAGAATCATCTAGATGATAAAGAAGAGGGGGCTGTGTGGGAGGAATCTGAAGTGCCTCATGGCATCTTCTTTTCAAAGTGGCATTGATCCTTGACTTCAATGAGAACTGTATCAGAGCTAGTTTACTCTTCTTTTCTTTTTTTTTTCTCATATATTTGGATGTTTTCTTGGTTAATATGGATGTACTCTCATCATGCTGCCTTTAGGCTTAATACAAAAGCAAAAAAAAAAAGTCTAATTAAGCCTACCTATATCAATTCAATAAATTTATAGGTCATGCCTTTGAAGACATTCAGAAGAGATTCAGGATCACCTTCATTACTGGTTCAGATATGAGGTTGGGAATATGGCAGATTTCCCACCATCTCCTCTACTCTAGACTGCCGGACTTACTCAAACACAGTTTAACTGCCTCAGTGCCAGGACTTATATTTTCATGTTATTTTCTTCAATGCTTAAAATGAGCTGCAGGAAACTTGAGAGAAGTCATTAAAAATGAAATGATTCATCCCATAAGGCAGCAAGGGTTTTAATTGGATCCCAAAATGAGTAAACAAGGTTGGTCCATGGTAGCATAGATCAGATGCCAAGTGTCTCTGAGTGTGGAAAGCCCCGTCTATCAACAAAGAGCAACCGTAGCAGGTCAGAGGGTGCCAAATATTAGTCAATAATGACTGGAGTCATTCGAGAAGGCAGAAACATGTCATCCATAAGATCTGCAGCTCACTGCGCCTGCCATGATCCCTGGAGCAGAAATTCAATGTTAAGATCTCAGTGTGCAGTTTACTATGGGATCCTGCTGAGGAGTTAGTCATTTATTATCTTTCTTGGTGGCAGCCAGGCAAAAAAGACAGGCAAATTTTTAAACAATGACAAGTGGAAAATTCAGAAAACTGGAATGCCTGACAAGTACCAGTTCAAAGACCTTTAATGAACTATGATTAAAAGGTTCATGTCTCACTTAAGGCCAAGCTGAAAGCTGTCTGAGGTCCACAAAAAAGCTTCCTGTGACTTCTGGCCCCTGCCTTCAGAGTTTGGGTTCATCTATAAAACCTGTTGTGTAGCAAAGCTCCACATTGGGGTTTAGTTGGAGCCTACCAAGTTTGCTTTGTGCATGCATAATAATGGAGGTGGAGATGGAATGGTTATGTGCCCCTTTGGAATGAGGGAGAGAAGTCCCAAGATTTGTTTACCACCCAGGATACACCAAATCCCTCCTGACCACTGATAGAATATGCCACTTGAGTACAGTAGACATGCCACATGAATATGCCACATATGTACAGCAGGTTATTTTCCTTATAACAACATCAGATACAATGCAGCTCAACAAAGACCTCAATCATCCAATTATCAATCATTCTTACAGAGGGAGAAAGATATAGTTCTCCAAACATAAAAATACCTAAGAGACATTTAAACTGTTACAACATGAGGAATGGATGGCCAAGCTCCTTACTTCATGCGACCTGGTTAATTGCCCATTTGGGGCAGAGGACATTTGAGACTCCTCAGCCTCAGGAGCTTTTGCTTTGCTCCACCTTGTCCTGCGATGCACTGACGTGCACTCAATGACTGCTTTATTTCCATTAGAGTCAATAGGCATTTCACTTCCTTAAACAACTGCCACCAGTTAAAATGAAGTATTTGCACATATCATGCTTTTTACAATTTAGTCCTGCTCAGTCTGCAGTCTTTTTCTTTCCTCAAAAAAATGTTCTTTCAAAAATGACTTTTTGAAGTGGAGAATATAAAGTCATTGTACAAGGAAGGTAATTTAAAGATTTCAATGTGATTTAATGTAATTCCAAATAATATTCTTTATCATTTTACCTATAATCATTTCTCTTTGATGATGTAAATGTTTCTGTAACTCTATCCTGCTTCCTGGCAATTATTCATATCTTAGTTGAAAGGCTTTACATTCATACAACCATAATTTTTACATTAATAATTTGCACATTAGCAACCCAGTAATATCTTATAGAGATATTTTTGTCATTCTACAAAATCCCTCTTATAATTATTCCAAAGCTAAAGAGCATAAAATGTGCCATTTGGAAAGGAACTTGTTGATATCCCTTACAGTACAGATACTGTCATCTGGAAGTTTCCTAAAAACTGACAACGGTGCTCATTTTATAACAAATCAAGATTCAGCCACAAAAAGTATTGAAATGAAGAAGTAGCTTTTTTTTTTTTTCAGGGAAACCAAAGACGGTAAAAGGAGACATTTGCACGGATATTGGTTCAAAACTATTTTGAAACTAGTTGGAACCTGTTTGAGCACCTACACTTTTGAGAAGGACAAAAGGTCCTCTCTCATTCCCCAGATCAGTTCATTTTCACTTGTCCTGCTTTGGTATTTGTCACTAATAATTTTCTCTTTGTTGCCAAAAGCACTTTGTACTTGAATGAAAATTAGAAGCAGAGCTGATAACAGAGCTTCTAATAAGCCACTGTCTCTGTATGCCCTCAAAATCTGTCAGGCACAATGCAGAGTATGTTGAGATGTTTTTTGGTCTTTGGCTCATCAGCACTGTTGGAGAGAACAGAGAGAAACCTTTCTTCAGAGAACAACACTTCATGCTGCTTAGGGATGCTTAATCCATAGTGGGTTTTGAAGCGTTTGTTAGAGAAGCCAACAATTTCTCATTTGACGAGACATGAATCTAACTGTGGAGAGGACTATGGACATTGATCCCATGGAGTTAGTTTCATCCGCAGCAACAGAGTACCGGCCTGGAAGTGAAGTTCTATACAGCTGGAGGTTCTGCATCCTTTATGAGACCATGTTGGCAAGCTATGCCTACAAATGCTTAGCAAACAGCATAAATAAAAACATCTCTTCTAAACACACCTCATCAAAGTTATTGCTTCTGTGAGTTTGTGTCCTAGAAGTTTCTCTTCCATCTGCTTAATCACACTGGATTAAAAAATAAAAAAAAAACAAAACATTTTAGCACTTCAGAGGGTTCCTGTCAAAGTAATAATGATGCAGTGTCATCAATTATAGTCATTTATATTTAAAATTAAAAAAAATCTGCCCCATAAATGGCAACTCTTATTTTTTTTCAACTCCTTATGCATAGTGCAAGACAAATTCATGCTACTGCCATAGTAATCCTCTCAAAGAATAATCAGTGGTGGTTTTGTCTTTTGGGAGAATAGGGGAGAATAAATTGCAAATAGGAGTCAGATCACCTTACCAAAAGTAAGAGCCCAACATAATGATACTTCTCAAGGACTCGCACATTTAGTTATTTCTCATCCACACTGTATTCTTGGAAAGACATTTAAAGTTGTGAAATAATCTACAAATCATAGAATCATAGGATGCTTAAGGTTGGAAGGGGGACCTGGACAGGCTGGAGAGTTGGGCAGAGAGTAACCTCGTGTTCCTCTCTGTTCCTCTCATGTTCCTCAGGGTCCTGCACCTGGGGAGGAGCAACCCCAGACAGCAGTATAGATTAGAGGTCGACCTGCTGGAAAGCAGCTCTGAAGAGAGAGACCTGGGAGTCCTGGTTGACATCAAGTTAACCATGAGTCACCAGTGT
>JAUBOD010000378.1:211858-222359 GCA_032353885.1 Nothura maculosa
GTGATAGGACAAGGGGTAATGGGTGCAAACTGAAGCACAGGAGGTTCCACCTGCAGGTGAGGAGGAACTTCTTTACTATGAGGGTGACAGAGCAGTGAAACAGGCTGCCCAGGGAGGTTGTGGAATCTCCTTCTCTGGAGGTCTTCAAAACCCGCCTGGATGCCACCCTGTGCGACATGCTCTAGGTGTGCCTGCTCGAGCAGGAAGGTTGGACTAGATGATCTCTAGAGGTCCATTCCAACCTTGAAGATTCTGTGATTCTGTGATTCTGTGGAAGGGACCTCTAGTGGTCATCTAGTCCAATCCTCTGCACACACATGGTCACCTAGAACATGTGGCACAGATTTGCATCTAAGAGGGTTTTGAAGATCTCCAGAAAAGGAGAGTCCACAACCTCCCTGGATAGCCTGTTCCAGGGCTCTGTCACCCTCATTGTTAAGAATTTTTTCCTTAAGTTCCTGTGGAACTTTTGGTGCTTCAGTCTGTGGCTGTTTCCTCTAATTCTATCAGTTGCCACCACAGAAAAGAGGCCGGCCCCCTCCTCCTCACTTTCCCCCTTTAAGGTATTTATAGACACTTATCAGATTCCCCCTCATCCTTCTTCAGGCTAAACAGGCTTAGCTCTCTCAGTCTTTCCTCATAGGACAGATGTTCCAGGCCCCTGATCATCTTCATAGCCCTGCAGTGGACTCTTTCCAGCAGCTCCACATCCCTCTTGTCCTGGGAAGTCCAGATCTGAATACAATACTCCAGATTTGGCCTCACCAGGGCTGAGTAGAGGGATGATCAGCCCCCTCAATCTCTTCTTAATGCACCCCAGGATCCTGTTGGCATTTTTGGCCATGAGGGCACACTACTGCCTCATAGTCAACTTATCTATCGTCCACCATGACACTCAGGTCCATCTCTACAGAGGTGCTCTCTCCCACAAAGAAGATTCAGAGTAAATTCCAGTTAGTGGTGTTTCTGATAGCTGAGATCTAAACTTTCTCTTACAATGTACTTGGCCTCGTAGGTCAAAAATTTCTCTCTCAGAGCTAGAATTGTATGCTACATAACTGGGATGTCAGATTTAATTATGCATTTTGATTGTTCAGAGAATTATCAAAGACTATATTCAACTCCTGCCCATCTCCACCAATGTGACAGACTAGCACTATTGAGAAAGGAAATATTGCAATGTTGGAAAATTAGGCTCCCAATATGTATTTCAATATTGTGCATAAAGTACTATAACTCCTCAAAGCAGCCACAATTATGAATTTTACTGAGGAACCATGAACTTTTTCATTCACAGTTCACAAGGCTAGAAAGGACCATTATGATTACCTAATATGACTGTTTCCATGAATACTGTGAATTACAATTCAAGTGAGTGAGTCATACATAAACTCATTTAGGTAACAATATTTTTGTGAAAGCATCTATTGCTGAATGAAAAAATTTAACTAATGGAGGTCTTTAGGTAAATTCTCTATAGATTTGCATATATTCTATTTTACTAAGTATTGTACTTTAACTATGTCTCGTTTCAGTTACCAGTTATTAGACCTCTAATCTCTGCAGACAATGTGGATGAGCTTCATTTCACTATATGTAAGTATACGTGCAATGTAAGCTAAAAAGTCTTGCACAATCACCAGAAAGGGTTCTCTGCTATGAACAGATACCTGTTTGTTATAGTCAATGAAGACTAAGTTACAGTTCTTCTCATTCTGAAGTATGCTATAAAATCTATCTGATGTACTGTGTTACAGAAGTGATTACTTCTCTCCACTAACTATGGGTCCTTGAATCACAAAATTGTCATTAGATATGATAGCAGGTTGACCTCTGGAAGATGAAAAGTTAGTATGTCTTTTGCCAAAATACTGTTATCTAAACATGGCCTAATATCCTTCATTTGACCTTGTAGACAAAGTGAACTATACAAATAACTGGCAGATTTCATTTGAGAAATGCATAATATTATGTTATACATGAAACTATTCAGCTGAGAGATGAGATACAGAGGCAGTGAAGAACTTTTTTTTGTCATTATGAAACATTTCCTTGATACCTGAGGCTGATTTCGTCTCATCTGACCTTAGGAGTCACAATCAGTTCCAGGCAAAGACACCTAAAATTTAAATTCTACAAGTAGGTGTCCAAATGTGCACTATATATCTATGCTGTCTTTGCAGTCAGTGAAGATTTAGTGAGTTGTCAATAGAGGCCACACAGTGATGTCGCTTGCCTTAAAGTAGATATTTATGCTCTGTGTCTACGGTCATCTGAGTTGCTCTGTTGACTATATTGATAAAGAGCTCAGTCCAGTTGTTTGCGAAGAGTTGCCTGGTATCATTTGAGATGCTCTAAGATACTCTGACTATTCTCTTCCTGACACTCTGAAAGAGAGAATGTCATCTGCAAAATTACATCACACTTGGTAGTCTCTGTGCTTATCCTAGGAAATTTCCAGTGGTACTAGATACTGTGTTAAGACAGCATAACTAAAGTGAAACAGTATAGTGTATAAGTAGGAATTCACACTCAGGCATCATCATCTTTTATTTCCCTGAAGGTTTTTAATGTAGATAATTACATCTGAGATAGATGTAACTCCTTATATTCAGTATATTGAACTAGGCACTTCTAGCACAGACAAGATGCACATTCTGCATCTGGTCTGAGGTATCTTCTCCAGGCAAAGATGGCCCAGAACATTCAGAAGAGAGCAATCTGGATCATGAGAGAAAGGAGAAGTATGACAGAATATCCATGTGCTATAGCAAGAACACTGTGAAGAGATTATTTGAGGAGAAAAAAAAAGAAATTAAAAAAAAAGAAGGAATGAAGAAAAAAAAAGTAAAGAAAAATGTAAGTTTTCAAATGCTCTAAATGTATCCCTTTCAAGACTGAGGTTGCTGACAGCAACCTGTGGAAGTTTTCACAACATTTCACCTCCTTATGAAACAGAAAATATAATACTCATTGGTATTAGCTTCTTTTTGATTTTTTGGCATCTTGAGTCTAACTGAATCATTTTCCCCTGTCAGAGGAGCACCCTAGTGTTTCTGAAGAGCAAGAAGTAAAGGAGAATACAAACAGAAAACAGAAAAGAATCACTCTTCTGCTATGTTTATATAAATAAGTCCTCTACAATAGTTTAAAATAGGCAATGATAGCAGAATAGGAAAAAAAATGACTCCTATTTTTTTCAAAATAGGAAGAGTGTATATGCAGAGACTGGAAAATTGGTTACTACCTGATACCCTGGGCTTAAATTACTAGGTACTTCAGAAATAGAGTTAATATAAAGCAAACCACAATCTACATTGGCAGTGGTGATGGCATAACACCAGTTATCTGTGTAAATAACATGAAAAAAAGCCTCCATATAAGGAATTTAATAAAATATGAACTTGAAACACAGATTGTATTTTTGCATCAGGATTTTTGTTTTCCTTATCTAACGACCTATGGCAAAACTGGGTGGAGCACTCCAGTAATTCCCTTTCTTTGGAGATGAAACATCAGCCAGGATTGCTGCTAAGGCCAGTACAACTTTATAAGACTCGTTAGAGGAAGTCTGATAGAGCACACACTGAAGTCATGGTGTTGGGCAGCAAAATGGTTAAGCAAGGAGTATCTGGGATCAATAATAGGATCTTTGAAATGATCAAGTTATGTAAAGGCTTTTAATGAAGAAGGACATATGGCTCAGGAGGAGCTTCAGTCTGAGCTAAGCATCTGGATTTCCTTTGAAAGTACTGAGTCAGTACCACTGCTGCAAGGAAGTTTCCCAGGTGACCCCACAAAGGGATGAATAGGGACAAAAAGCAAGTAGACATTGGCCATATTTTTTTTCTGTCTTTGTCCATCTGATTTATAAGATAATTACTATTTTGGTATCTAGGCATGAGTCAAGAGTGTGCTTTTGACATGAGGAACAGCTTTCTGATGAGATGGATCGCAGATCTGCTTATCCTAAAACTAACATGAATGCAGCATGAATGCATTAACATAAAACCTAGCATGAGGCATTTGAGGTACAAGCTGTTATCATATGTGCTCCTCTGTGAGAATAACTTTGCAATATGTTGTCTCAAAAATCTCTCTAGAACTCGTATATTGTGATGGGGACAAGCACAGGGGAAAAGTGGAGGGCTGACTGTGAAATAAAAAAAATGCTTCATAAAATGTGTTAGGATTTTTTTTTTCCCAATAGTCTTCTACAAACTAGTCTTTTATATATTTTCCTCAAAGGAATGTATGAGAGAGAGATGCATCTCAGAAAATCAGCTTGGATACAGCAATAAATTGCAACTTCATACACATTTATAGTGAATTTCCTACCCACCAGGCAATGTAATGTTCCCCTTTTGTCTCACTGGTAATCTTGTATGATAAATTTATATTTATTCATTGAATCACAATTGAGATCTGGGAAACCTTGGCAACTTACTGAAAAGTTGCTATGAAATGGATATCACTGAGAAATTCCTGATCTGTTCTTGCACATCCATTAATTCTTCAAATTCTTCTTTCCTTCTCCTCCCCTATGGGAGGAGTGTTACGTGCAAGGTCTTCAAAGATCTTCTCATCTTAATTTACCTGTTGCTCTTTGGCTTAGTAGAAAGGAGGTGATTTAGATACATAGAAACCTTGTGTTGATGCAACAATATAGGCAGAAATTAATGCAATATCAATAGCATTCGGTACGTACTTTTTCATCAAAGAAATGGAAGGATAACAGTAGGACAGCAGTATATTAATGAACTAATATACAAATTATATGGGACTTCATTGTCTCCAACTTGCAGCATCATCTCCCTCACTGTATGATCCACTTGGAAAGCCATGAGCACATTACATCTTGTTTAAACTTGTGTGGAAAATCTCACTGTCACAAACCAAATGTGCACAAAAGACACAGAGGAGTCCTAAAACTTTATTCAAATAAAGGGAGAGTCCACGAGGGCATACAGGAGACTCTTAAATTACAGGAGGGCGCAGCCTTCTTTTATCCTAATTTTCTAACCTAGGTATCCCCTCTCCTCTTCCCTATTGGCTAAGGTACTCAGAAGTTACAGACTTCCCGTTCTGCCTAACCTATGTTGCTTCTTGGTATGTTCTCCCTCCCTGATCATACATCACATGTCTAAGTAAAATGCCTTTATGCCTCCTCTGGGTATGAAAGTTAGTATTCATTCACTCATTACACTTTCACCTACTCTACTAGAGTTCATTCTGTGGTCATTTGTTGATAAGGATCTCATAGAATCATAGAATCTTCAAGGTTGGAAGGGACCTCTAGAGATCATCTATTCCAACCTTCCCGCTCAAGCAGGCACACCTAGAGCATGTGGCACAGGGTGGCATCCAGGCGGCATCTATCTTTCCCCTCTCCTGTTTTCCCTGAGGTCAACTGCACTGTCACATATATATAAAATGACCTCCCTGCTTACACTCCCTAGTCCTGTTCACAAAAGAATATGGAGATTTCACACATTTGTAAAGACATAGACTCCTTTGTTCTGCTTAAACTGATGTAAATGAATTCATGATCACCAAGGTAAAGAAGACTTCTGAAAAGTTCATTTTGAGCTCCTCTGAGTATTTTCACAGCTTGAATTACTGGTTTGTAATTTTGAGTTGGACCTATTTTTGATACAGGCCTAAGATGTCCTTGTTCTTACATAAAAGGTGATGTAAAAGAGGACAAGTGGCCACAGCACGTTATGGCATTTGATATTGTAAGGTAATCTTCCTCTTGGAGGATTGCCCTGTTTGCCTGGAGTATTTTGCCTTCAGCTTTTGCATGTCCACAACAAAGCCCATGCTGGATACAGGGCTTGAGATTATGAATATTACATTTTAGGTTAAAATTATAATGAGGGTAACAATGAGGGTTTAGAATGGAAAACCAAACTGAGAGATGGACAACATAGGAAAATGTTAGGGAAAGGAACGAAGGGATGTTTCTGACAAAGACAAATAACTTATCTGTCCTCCTTGGCATTGAACTCTCCTTTCTCTTTGGATGTGTCCTCTTCCATTCAACTATCATCAATCCATTGCATTAATATGATGTTTGCTCCCTCTTCTAGATCGTTAATGAAGGTGTTCAATCTTCAGTTCACTAATTAAAACTGACCTTGGTAAGGACAGCATAGATGGACATTAGAGAATGAAAAACAAGTAGGTGGAAATACAGATGGGAATTTTAAGTCATGAAAATTGTACTGCAGAAGTCAGATAAAGTACTGAAGTTGTTGAGAATTTAGTATTGTGGCATAATTCACCAGAAGAGAAAACCTTTGTCACTGCATGGTCAGGAGGTTGTGAACATCCTGAGGTCCAGGGACCATCAGCCAGAAGGAATATCCAGACTCCTACATTCTGAAATGTACAGCAGAACTGTTTGGAAAATTTTCAGTAAATCTCAGTTTACTTGAGAGTACTGCCTAATAATATACAATGTTTGTGAATAAGCTGCCTTTGGTTCACTGTGATTAAGAAGGTCTTCATCTTTGATGGCCATGCTTATGAAAGCAAAATAGGATTTGCAAATATAGCAGGATGTTTGCCCAGAAAGTCAGACAAATGCACTATATACATCATTTGATACCTGTTCATTTGACAGTTTCATAGCATAGGCATGGAAATATATCATTTATAAAGACAATAAGAATGCTGAAATAAAATTATTTATTTGAAGGACCAAGAGAAAAAATATTCTATTTGTAAGGTAATACACGAAGATGGATTTTTGCCCCTTAGTTCCTGCATGCAGATTTAGGTAGCATCTTTTAGAAGAGATTCAAATACTGCCTTGGAAGTCAAAATAGCAAAGAAAGAGGGTATTTTATTTACTAGTTTCTTTTTTTCCTATATGCACAATTGTTTTTTAGAACAATGCCCAGCAAGAAAGAGCCCAGTTAATACTCTAAAGCTCTATGACTGAATTGAATAAAGAAATATAAACAATCTTTCTCCCTAAGTTGTTGGTCCATGACTTTGAAATCTCCTGATATATCTTCTAAATTGTGGTTACAATTCTTGTTTGGTTAGAAAAAGATAGCTCCTCATTTTTCTTTCCAATCTCTTACCCAGCTCCCATGACTTTGCAAATTTTACCTGCTGTTCTCAGAAGCAAAATACATACTAAAGCTGAGTATCTTGCAGTAAGTTATAAAAAGATTTGAGTCCCGAAACCTGATATATCAGTACCAGGTAAGAAAGTGAGCAGGCAGTGTCTGGATTAAATGAAAATAAGTAAAAGAAAAAGTATTGAAAATTACCAGCTGATTATGTGGCAATGAGATAACACAACTAATCTGTAGTAAAGTCTCTGCAGTGCCTATGTGTGTTGACATAGATTCTGTAGCCTGAGGTCAGCCTTGGCTTGTTCAGTCACAGATCCATCTGGCTAGCAAGTTTGCTAGCTGAGATCATAAATCATTAAAAAGATATTCCGTTATTCCAGGCACTGATGTTCCAGTTTGTTGATGTTCTTTTCATTTAGGGGCATGGAGCAGTGAGACAGGTCATTGTCTGACTTATGCAGCACTTCTAAGAGAGGTTGGTAAAATGCTCAGAATCGCTAATGCCTGTTATCTGTCCACTGGCAATGACCTTTCTGGGAGATACACACAAAAGCACAGCATGCACTGAGATTTACCACTGGAAACTTTGTTGTTGCTAGGCAGATGCTCTGGATGGAGATAATATTGGTTGTGAGACAAGCAAAGATCAGGACCACCTGATACACATCACAGATGTGCAAACAGGAATATCCTAGATCCATACTCCATCCCTGTAGCCCTCTTTCTGCCCTAACAAGATTTATAGCTTCTATCATTGCACTCCTTGGGTGCCTCACTGCCACCCATAGCCTGTGTTGTGAGGAAATTGCCCTTCCAGAGAACTGCCTATCTATGTATGAGGAAACGCAAGTGCACTAAGGAAACAAGAAGAATGATGAGACTTTCTATAACAGCATCATGAAAAATAGCCATGAATATGTCAGGTCTCTGACCAGTATTTGCTACCAGATACCCTTGCTATCAAATTTTCGTGGTATACTGGAGGTTCATTGAGACAACTCTTGTCCTGGAGTGGAGGTTGGGCATGTATGTTGTCCTAATATACCCTAGTTGTCACAGTGTTCCTACCCAATGTCCTAGATCTCTACTTCCAATTGCTAATGTGAAGGAATGTTGTTTCTGGAGATGGACCAGCATGGTATTAATGTTCAGGACTGATAAGAGGCTGTGCTGAGGGTATGGAGGGAGGGAAGGAAAAGTCAAGATTGCATGTGCATCTGGGAATATGAAAGGACTCATGTCCTACAGACATGTCCAACCTGTTTGTAAAGATAAAGATCCTTACCTTCATTGGCTATGAATTAACAAGAGTGGTAGTGGTGAGTTGTTTAATGTAGCTGCATTATACAAAGCAGCAGAAAAATCTTCCACAGACAGAAGCGAGATTTAGTTTCCTATATTAGGGGAACAGAGGGACCTCCAACTCTGACGTATTTGGAGAAGCCAGGGAGTGACTAATGGATGAGTAACTCCATGCGTGCTGGCTTAATTGCAGTCCCTTGGCTTATGAATGCTGAGAGTTTCTGGGGACCTTAAATATGCGTCTTCAACTTTCCACCTACTTCCCAGCCTGCCATTTGACTGCTCAAATCCTCCTCCCCACGTCCTGTCCTTTAGGGTTTGCATGCAAATACCAGGCTTCTCTTGCAAGGGCCCTGGGTCACAAGAGGGGCAAGCCTTGATAAATCTCTAAAATCTCCCTCTATAAAATCAAATCTGAGGGACTGTCAAACTCCATTCTCACTCTGCCTTTTTCTCTCTCTTTTTATTTTATTTTTTTCAAATACACTGCACCTCCTACAACACAGCATCGTTTTGTATAGTGTCTCTGGGTCAAAAACTCTTAAGTTGCTGCTCAGAGATAAAGAATGAGCAATGTCACAGAGAGGGAAATCGTAGTTTTGGAGACGTGAAGGAGGCTGAGGCTGCAGAGGAAATCTGAAAATAAGTAGGAAAGTAAACGGACAGCAGCAAAACCACAGTATCTGCTTCAAGTGCTGGACCTCAGCCACAACTGAAATACCCCAGCCTGGAGTAGTTATATTGTGTGTCTGAGCATTTCAGAAGGTCAGTTTTCTTTTGGTTCATAGTTTTTAACAGTAAATTGCAGTATATAAAGCTGATTGTCATTAAATCCAGTGTCAGATAGTCTGACTATTCAGTTGGAAGGAAACTTCCTTGTTAATTAACATAAATAAAACCTTTAGGGCTTGTAGGTGTCAGTCAATGGACAAGGGAGAAAGAGCAGTTGCTTTCCCTTATCCATAAGCAGTTACTTATGGATGGCAAAATGGCTCTTTGGAAGGGGTTGGAAATGGGCCTGTCACATGTAGTTTCAGTGGTAATTTGATAATCAAAAAATATAAAATTTGGTGATCTTAGAGAATAAACGACTCATTTTACAGTGCTGGAAGGGAAATTTAAAGTGGAGTGAAGGCAACTGCAGATTCCAGTATATCAAAATCCTTGCTGTTTCAGAAAACTGGAAGAAATGCTCTCCTACTGGCCATTGTAGAAAAGCTCACCATGCTTTCTTCATCTTTGGAAGAAGAAAATTATCTTGTCATGACATAGATTTCCTTCTTTTTTTTTTTTCCTCTATCACAAAACTTTCACATCGTAAAAGATGACACTGAGGTCTAATTTAAATCCTGGTGAAGTGTGTTGTCTAGGAATGTGATTGGCGATGCTTTCTGGTTATAGAGCAGGCTTTAGAGATTAACTCCTTAGCGATAGTGTCTTCACATTACTCAGAAGACCAGAAGCTCTTTCAGTTCCTCTCAAAGATATTTGCTCTGGAACAATCCCTGCCCCTACAACAGGGGAAACCATAAATAAGCATAAATATCCAAGATGATTGTTTTGTGGGTTCTTGGAGGTACTAGAGATGGAGCAAGGTGCAGTTGTAGCCTTCAAAGGACCCAGCAGCTCATTTTTGTACTTTTAGATATGAAGCCTTATGAGCCCTGAATGGGAAAGAAGAACATGCTTCCTCCCACCTCCAAGAGCAAAGTGTCACTCAGAGGTCTTGGACACCATCAAAAATCAGCTCAGAGAAGATTAAATTCATCTAAATGCAACTAGCTTCAGTAGCCTGAAAGAAAATCCAGGAAGAGGAGCTCCATTTTTCAGGGCCTACCCTTTTTAATTTTGCAAGCTCATATGGCTTTGCAAGAAACCCATTTCAATGACAAAACTTGCACAGTCTGCTTAGGAAGTAAACCAGACCCCAGCAGGCTGCTGTCAGAAGGAGTATTAGGCTCAAGGCATGGCAGTCATACATCAGGCTGAGCTGAGGTGCTTGAGTCAGGATCAGACAGAAGTTTGCATGGTTTATTTTTCTTTTATTCTTTTATTCCTTCAGCTCCTTTTTGATCATGAGAAGAACACACAGGAATATATATTTTTTA
>JAUBOD010000378.1:230926-247474 GCA_032353885.1 Nothura maculosa
AGAAAGAAAGAAAGAAAGAAAGAAAGAAAGAAAGAAAGAAAGAAAGAAAGAAAGAAAGAAAGAAAGAAAGAAAAATGTATGTTTTGTCAATACATACATGTGTATCTTCTTCTGATAAAAGCTATACATATTATTTTGCAAACGCTGTGGGACAAATCTCTGCAAATACAGAAATACTTGTGGCTTTTTTTTGGCTAATGGTATTGTTGTTGTTATTGTTGTTATTTGAAACTCATTGAGTAGGGCAATTCTTGGATGCCACAGCCACAATAGATAACAGATCCTTGTGGGCATTTCAAACTTGACCAAATGTGGTCCTGAACCTGGTCTAGTTTGTCCTGCTTTGGGCAGGAGTCCAGTCAAATCTAAAAATGTGATTCTATGAAGCTGCTTTATTGAGGCCGAGAAGACTGTTTTTTGTTCTATTACTAAAGTTATTAGCAATGACTAAATTAGCTTCCCTATTAGGCTTATTATGGAAAAGATGAACCCAGTAGCATTTATCCAATGTACAAAATAAACCAGTCAACACCTATATAGAATAAATCACAAAATATTTGTCTCTGTTCATATGGTTTTTAATTAATAGGATAATTATGAGGCTTAAATTGCTCAAAGATATATAAAAAAATAACTTTCAAGGAGAACTGATTGATGATAAAAGGAGACAATACTATGATTATGAATAAATAAAATGAAGATAATTCTTGCTCTTCAGGAAGTGGAAGCAAGCAGAGTGGGATGGCAACTGTGCTTGGTTTGTCTATTATTTGTCTGCCGGAGATATATAACCAATCTTCTTTCGGGTGACTAGTGAAGAATTTATTGATTCTTGCTTGTTCCAGTCTCCAGAATAATGCAGTATGGCAGTGAATACCTTCTGCTCAACTAAATGAATTGAGAGGTGTCTCTCACTGGAAAGATAAGAGTTCATATAATATATCTATATATATAAACTTTTCCTTCTCATATTTCAACTAAAGAAAGGATACCTTCTAAATAGCTACTGGCCTCATATAATGGTTGGGATCCTGAAAACTGCAAATAGCTTAGAATTTTGTAAAAGCATTTCTATGAGTTTCTCAATAAAAATAAATCTGTTTTGGTTCTTTTAAAGGCCACAATCTTTCCAGAACTGATTATATGAATATCAAGTAGATGTTTCACTAGTAATGAAATCTGGTGTTCTGAACTAGGGCAGAGATGCTAGCAATATGAATCAAAGAAAAAATGCATTTGTCCTCTCCCCATAAAATACTACAGTCCTTGCCACTGTCAAAAAAAAAAAGCCCAAAAAATCTTTTAGATTCTATTGTTTCAAAGAGTGACAAAGTAACTAGATTGACAAAGGCAAGGCAAATCTGCATCACACATGACCAAAGCGATATTCTGATCAAAGAACCAACTTTTATAGAGAAAGATTTCACATGTCATAGATTTTAACCTCTTTATATCTCAGTAAGATATAGATATTTGATAATTCAACACTGAAAATTATGAAGATGGAGAAGATAAAGATTTGTTAAAGAACTGAAAATTCTCTGAAACTACTGCAATGGGATTTGAGAGGTGTTTATAATGAAAAGAGACTCATCAGACTAGAGAGAAGTTCCTTCTGTTGTTATTCAAAACTATTTCTTGCACCTAATATCATTTACTATTCGCATTAAGGATTTTGAAACAAAAAATAAGATCATGCCAATAAAAATAACAGATGACAAGTATATTGGGATGCATTATCAAGGTAGAAAAGTATTGGATTACCATACAAAGGAATGGATATCCATGAATATTGGAAAAACAGACATAGAATGAAATTAGAAGAGGGTCTGGAAGATCTATTTTAAGATGAATACTTCTCTGTAGAAAGCAAAATAGAAGAAGGGCAGAGATGGTCCTAAATGGTTCACAGTGACTAACCTATGAGTGTGAGGCCATCAGGAGAAAGAATATTAGGATATTTTAGGTGGAAAGAAGGAAACATTACTGTAACAGGACTAGGATACAACATATACCTCTGATCAACAGCATTGGAAAGAGAGGTGTTAAAACTAGAAAAAGGCTATTAGAATGAGTCAAGGAAAAAGAAACTACCTTAAAAAAAAATGAAAGCTTGCTTTCTTCAGACTAGCAAAATGAAAGCTAGTAGAGGATGTAATTATTGTTTATAAATATCCACAAGCGGGTAAATTCCAGGAAGAGATAGGAACTATATAAGCTAAAGAACAAATGGGGTATAAAATGATCATAAATATGGTTAGGCAGGGAATTAGAAGATGCCTTAGAGAAATAAGATTAATGCAGCTCAGCTGTTTTCTTGGAGTAGTGGGTAAAGATGACATAACTACTTTTAAGAGAGAGTTAGATAAATGTACGAGTGGAGTGATAGGACATGACTTCCCGTTGTGACTGAGGACTGGAGCTGATTATAGGAGATCAGTTCCTAAGTGGATAGGTAATTGGTTGAGAGATGAGGAAATAATCCAAGTACTGAGACTTAAACAGAGAGAAAGCCAGAGATTAGAATTCATTTACCCATTTATAAATTCCATGTCTGGTTTAAGAGACTCATCTGAGTCCATCGTATACACAACATAGAGGAAATGGTGATTTCAAAGATCAATCCATCCCATCATAACAGAAACCTACAAAAAAGGTGGATGAACTGCCTTCTGAAGGGTGTTATCCTTCTCAAAGTCATTTTCTGTTGAACACAGCAGGAGCTTAAATGGATGTCTTAGATTGCACGTGTAACTTCTAGGTGGCTATAGTTAGTTGAAATAAATCTCACCACACCTAGTTAGAAAAAAAATCGTGAACAGATAGTGAGTTATAGAGGGAGATGTGAGAGATTCTGCAGAAGACAAAATAAGGAAAGTGATTTAAGATAGTTCCTGAGGTTTTATAATAACCTACTAACTGTTTGGCATTTAAATTACCTTCGCAAGTGTTTTTCTTGGCAATAGAAATGAGTTGACAATGACAGCACGTTCATCAGAGAATGCCTGCTTGAGACGTATGTTGAATTGCTGAAAGGTGAATGTTTCATCTGAGGTTAAGAAAATCATTCTTATTTCATCTTTTGTCAAACTTTCTTCAAGTCACATTGCTGTTTCTTTATTCTTCACTGAACTTGATCTTAGGCAAAATAAAGGCATATACAGGATTTTAAGAAATGCACCTAATTCACTTCAAGACCAAGTAAATGTCCTCTATCACTTTTTCTAAAAAACACAATTCATCTTTATACTAACCTGAGTGCTGGGTTCTATCCAATTCCGCACCAGTGCACAGGATTTTTTCCTTTTATATTGGCCTTTGGTACATTATAGGTTATTACCATAATATAGAAAATGCACTAACAACAGCAATTTGCAATTTCCTCCAAACCATGCAGACATCAAAGCTTGTGAGACACATGAATGAACAATTTTGAATGCATGCTAAATTGGGCAAAATGACAAGGGGCAAGATCAATAGCAAATACCAAGGAAAAGGCAAACATTCCTTTCTTAGATAAAGAAACAGTGATGATTAACAGAGATCATTAAACATTTCATTATTCCTGCTATATCACGCAGATGAAAGCTTTTCATTTAATTCCTACTGGGAGATTTTTGTGGGAGTTCTTTTCCTAGTTATGGCCAAAAAGATGGTTCAAAGGCACTTAAAAATACCTGTCACACAATCTCAAACATGCACACATTTTGTCATTTAATCAGTTCTAGGGCTCCTACTCTTTACCAAGGAAGTATGAAATCTTCCTACCTCCCACACTGGCCTTATCCAGGCTACTCAGATGGAAGGACTTCTATTGACATGTGTAGGATATGGATGAAACACTGAAATCACCTGTTACAGGATCAGCTGTTACTTTCTCCAAATGCCGGTGCTGTTATCAGTGGTCTGACTCTCATGTCCAGTGGCAAACAAAAACGTTTCCCTCTGCCCTTCCGGGATGTCCTCAGCTCCTCACAAGCTACAGGTAGTTTCAGATGAGGTGGGACAATTCTTCACAGAAGAAATGGGCTCCACATTCCAAAAAGATGAGAAGCCAGAAGCTTTTGTTGTTCCAATCATTGTAACTGGTGTTGTGACTATGTCAGAGTTTTGTCTAGGTAAAGAAGGTTTCAGAGTTTTTGTCATTTTGGAGATAAGGAGATTGAACAATGATGTATGAATTCTGCTGCTACATCAAGTCATTCTGCTGTTCCCATTTTCTTTGCAATAATAGCTGATGTATGAAACTTGTGTACAACTGTAAAATGCTACATGCTTCAAGCATTCAAGCCAAGGCAGGCAACACATAGTGCCATCTCAGCAAGGGAGTTACTTATCTTTAAAGAAGTGGATGGCAAGCTGACTTCCAGGAATGTTGCCTTGTGATTGGCCATTCCAAGGTGATATTAATCTGCAGTGAATTTACTGAGCCTGAACAAAGTTGGCCTGGTTGAGTTAGTTGGCACATTCTTGTTCCGCAGTAGACAGAGGTTTATTTTAATTACTCAGAAGTGTTTCAGGCACACAAATCATTACCAACCCCTTGCTTACATTGCAGAAACGCTAGGGGAGAAGATTCTGCTACTTCTACTAGAAGATACTGCTGAAAATGACTAGGCAATTTTTTTCCTGTAATTTTTTTCTGGCAACTGAAACAACAGAGGATTTGTTTTTTTGGATAGATTTTTTGACTTTTTTTTCTAATTCTTTCTGACATTTCTGAACATCTCCAGGGGAATGAGAGATAGAGAGGGCTCACCCATGCTCTAGCATTAGAGTAACCTTGTATTTTGCAGTTTTCAGAGCAGAAGAGGAAAACAGGTTAATGCAACTATAAAAGAGGAGAGAAAATAGGGGTTAAAGTCCCTTCATTTGCCCTAATATACCTTTCTTGGGATATCTTAACATATAGTCACTTGTGACTGGACTATGCCTGGAAGAATCACCAATAATACTGATATATAAAAGTGCTAGCATTTGGACATCTCTTGGTCATAGCAATTGTGCAAATGCGAAGTAAACAGCAATCTCTAACCTAAGATGCTTTTTCAGATGGATGAGACATAAAAGGTGGATGGCACCAACAAGAGGACTAGATGGAAGGTAAAAGGAAAAGCTTTTGACTGTAATCAGCTGCAATAACATGAGCCAGATGTGTGTTTAGTTTTCAGTCCATTGGTAGCAGAAAATCACACCAGCCCCAGCTTGCTGCATGGCCCCTCTCTGGTATTACGAGCTGTGGTATCAATTTTCAGACCTTGAGACTTTGCCTGATTCAGAGCAGACTAGGGGATCAGGGTTGGTGAAGGTCATAATACTTCTTTCCCTCCAAATGTTCTACTCCAGCTGTGTATCTAATTTCTTTTGACCAGACTATCTCTTGTTACATATTTGTACATTTAGGGCAAATGCCCTAGGCAAAGATTCCTATGAATTGCTACAATGCAATAAATAAATATATTATTATTTAAAACTTTTATAGAAATAGATAAGATATTCTATATTTATATATTAAAATAAACCTACTCCAGGTAGTGCTATGAGCATGCTCTTCCAGTCCCTGCTCATTTGCAATGCTCATCACCTGTCTGCTGTGTCTGGCTAATTCTTGAGGAGACTTCTCATTGCCCTTTCACATTGTTTTAGCACTTCTGAATTATTTTCCTCACTGTCCCGGCAACTTCCAATAATCTGACAGGCATGAAAACTCCCAATTAACTTTAAATAAGGCCTTCCACTAATTCCAATTAAAATGTAAATCACCATTAGCAATTCCTTTGCATGGTTAAATATGAAAAAGGAGAAGAATGGCTCTTCTGTTTTAATAACCTAGACTGAAAATAATGGTTTACTATGCTGATCAGAAATTTTTTTAAAAGTACCTGCTTTAAAACCTCAGCAGCAGCTCACTGTGGAAATGTGATATTTAATCACAGTAGGGTGGTCAGGCTTCTAGGGAGGTTATAACTGTGTTAAGACTAAAAATAGAGATGAGTTAGTAATAAAGTACTAACCTACTTTTTCAATGGTGTGTAACCTTCAATGTTAAGCACCTTAACCTAGTGCATTAAATATGTGTGTCCTGAATATTTATTACATGGAAAAAGATGAAGACATTCCATGTAGATTTTGCCTCTGGTGCAGCATTTGCTGGAGAGAGAGCTTGTGTACTTTTTCCTCCCAAGCTCTTGTTCACACACAAAGAAAACGCTATATCAGTTGACTTTGGGCTCTAAACTCTTGCAATCTGCCTGCCTGTGGGTGGGCCCCCAAGCTGATGTGCAGAGCTCAAGGGGAACTTGCATGCTGAGCCAAAGTCAGAGGAACGTATGGGAAGCTTGGAAGAAGGCGGTTGCCTGAGAGTGTTCGCAGACTGGCTTTCCATCATGCATGAAGGAGACAGCCATGATGTGCTCTTGGGAGTTGTATAGCAACAACCTCTCTTTTGGCACTTCATTTAGCCCTTCGCAGCATATGGAGTGTTTGGCAGGGTCGCACAAAATCAGGGGGAAGTTCCCCTTTTTACTGGAGCTATTTGCAGCAATGATCCTCTTCCTGGATAGTCAGGAACACTTGGAACTGCCAAGCCAGGAAAGTCAAGAACTGCCTGACTCCATCCCCTCTTCCCTTTCCCCACCTTTGAGTCCATGCTCAATGGACTCAACATCCTGGTGCACTTTCCTCTTTGCTGGAGTGGCAGGATATTTGGGCTGCCTGGCTGTAATTAGCATTGTCACTTTGCCGATACAGAGCGAGGAGCAGCACTTTGTTTATAGCTCAAAAATTATGTGGGATAAATAAGAGCCATGTAGGTGGTTCTCACTGGAGCTGCCAGGACCAACTAGCAAAATGACTACTTATGCTGGAAGGAAAAAAAAATGGAAAGAGGGCTTTTATTTATTTTTTTTTTAAAAAGGAAATAAAAAATACTGAATCACACTTTCTGGAGCCTTCATTTACTATGGCCTGGTGAAAGCAGAATTGCACATGTTTTGGCCAGCAACAAGTAATCTCTTCTTACCACCCTGATGTTTATGGAGCAAGCATCTGGGAATATCAGGAGAAAAGAGCCCAGCCTTGAGCACATATTAGCAAACACCCATTTATGCAGAAGGAAGGCTGAGAAAAATGTTGCATATGCAACTTCTTGCATCCTTCCAGAGGAACAGCTGGAGCTACAAACTGCTTAAAACTGATAGCTACTTGTGGGAGCTGAGTTTAGTATATTTACTGGGGAAGAAGCATGGGACTCACCTCCTTGTGCTCATTTGCACAACATTTGCACTCTAGAAGTCCAACTTTTGCACTCTAGAACGCAAGAAAATATGCAATTTTCCTTTAGAGTAATGCTTCATTAAGGAAGAGGCAGAGATGGAATGAGTTGGGGTGGGCTGCTTGAGGCTAGGTTCTCCAAAAGACCTAAGTGCCTAATCCCTACCTCTCCTTCAGTTTTGGCACATAAATCCAAAACTGTTCTTGGAAAAACTCTTTATCATTGAAATTATTGCATGTTGGTTCGCGTAAATAGCTTAACAAACTTTATTATTCCTATACAATAGTCTTTTTCATACTCAACAATATTGAGTATTTTTGTTGTGGTTTTTTTTTGGCCTATGTGTAGATCTTGAATTCCTGTATGCGTACATTTGGGGAATACATTAAGAATAGTTTATTTTCTTGTAGTTTTTTATTATTTTGTACATATAGAGATGTTATGGTAGTCAAGAACAGGGACATTGTGTTTGCTGTAGTGTAACTGCAGTTGGCCTGTGGGTAGCTGAAACTTCCCATTATGATTCTTTTGTATTTTCCCTTGTAAGCTCTGTGATTTCCATCAACAAATCGTCCTGGTTGGGTCATGGGCTGTAATGATCCAATAATATATGACCATTCTTCAGGTATGGACTCTCAACCCATGGGGTCATTATTGGAATATCTAATTTTCTTTATTTTGACTTTAGAATCTTTTTGGTGAATTACTTTAACTGTCCACCAGAGCAATCTGCTCTATCACGCAGTTCATACCCCAGCCTCTGCACTGTTATGTAGATGAATTTCCTCTTCTGACTTCTTTTTTTAATCTCAATATCTGCATTAGAAAGAGGTATTTTAGTTCTCCCATCTTATTTATGATATTTCTAGCACTTATGCAAAAGCAAAGACAGACTTAACCTGGACTTTACTGTCACCTTTACCATCCTTATGAGGTTCTGCATTTGTTGAGAGTGATCTTTGTTGCTTCCTACCCTAATTTTATCATTTTCTATCCTATATCTCATTAAGATAAGAGAGGTTTTGTGACTTCAATTGCTTTTCAAAGCAGACATTTGTGATCTAAGTATGTATTTTTCTCTTTCTGTACTGGTTGCTTTGACCTAATCTCTAGATTAAGACTTCTCTACAGTACCTGCAAGTTGATTCTGTTTAGGTATCATCAGTGTCTTGTGCTATCCTTTGCAGAATTTTCTGTAGTTTCTAATACATCTGAACCTCTCTCCTCCATGATTCCTTCCATTCATGTACTAGCTTAGCTAATTACTTAGCTTCTGATCAGATCCTGTGTATGTCATGGTGTGTGATTCCAAGGATGTCTCCGTGGTGTCCTGGTCTGTAATTCTCATCATCAACTTAAAAATAAATATCATCAGGAGCACTTTCTCCCCACTTCTCATATTTTGTGTACCTTCACAAGTGCTAGTGCTATCAAAACATACCTTCCATGTGTAGAGAAATGTGCCTAAAAGTGTGCTGGAAAACTACTGATGGATTTCCACCTCCATGCCATCTCACTGAGAGGTTTCCTGCAACAATTGGTCAGTTTATCTGCCTCCTTCTGCTTTTTGCTCCCTGGATTTGGGCAAAGAGAAGTGTATTTTCTCAGGAATTAACAGTCCTGTATGCCAGCCAGCAGCTGGATCCTCAGTTAGGAATGTGGCAATGCCCTACCAGTGGCATGCAGCATCCTAGTAGCATCACGAGGAGATTGGGGCCTTAGCTGTCTATGTTCTGCAGAGGTATTTAACCCTCTCCATCAAGCTACACCAATTTGTGTACCTATATCAGGTTTGGAATCTAGTTAGGAACTAACTGGTGATTTGGAACATTACAGTAATGTCCAAAGTGAGCAGTGTGTATTTGGCTTTTTCTTCCATAGCAATAAGCAGGGAGTTTAGTAGTCTTGTTTCTAACAGAGGTATTGTTAGGATATTGCGTGGTGCTATTTTAGTGGAGTGGTATAATACCTGAGATTGATATGTGTTGACAACACAGATCATAGCCTGAATTATTATTCATACTGCAGAGAGATGTAGAGCGCTTAGTTCCATTGTGTTAAGCCATGCATGCAAATAAAACAAGAAAAGATCTCTGCTCCTTACAGACTTGCAATAAAACAAGAGATGGATACAATAAAGAGAGGAGGAATGTTACCTAGTGATCATGAGATAACCATGGCCACTGTGATAATTGGATTGTTGAAATTATGCCTTCAAGACCATTTTCACTTCAGAAAGTATTTGCAGAAAATATTCAGCAGAATTTCTATAATAATGAGTTAAAGAAAACAGTGTTCTCCTGACCTGAGCACAATTTGCAGAGGGAAAGTATCTAGCTTTGTGAAATAAATTATTCACTCAGAAGTAATTGCCAGTTTGACTTTTTATGATGTCCTTTGTAGCACTGAGATATGAACCAATAGCTCAAAGACACTCAGGAGGAGATTTAGATTTAACTGGAAAACAACATTCTTCACTGAAATGTGATGTCTGAGAGCATCATTTGGTGTACCCTCACTCACAGCCATATGATTGGCACAGTACCTTCATTCCCTACTGTGGATTTGTAAGGGGGATGAATTCTCTAGTAGTAAGAGTGAGCTCAGGCTGCGCTGACTGCGTATCTCTCCTCCAAAGCTTTTCTAGCTAGACAGACGGGGAGGAAGACACACACAGGTTCATATAGACATTTGAACAGCATAATGGCTTCAGCCTTATATTCCTGAGAAACTGGACTGAAAATGACAAAAACAGAAAATGAAGCAGGCAAACAAAAATTCCGATTTTCACAATTTTTCTAATCTCCTTCATTATGTGGCTGCTAGACCTGTGAGTTACGAAATTCCCTATTTATTTTTTATGCTCTCTTAAAGTAGGAAGCATAAACTTCATGGTCCTTAGTTGCCTTACTTTCACTTCTTCACAAGATACCTTGAAAAAAGGTTTCACCTTGAAAAAAAGTTTCACATACCTGAAGTGCAGCATTAAGGAAGAAAAACTGAGAGCAGTGGGTCTAATTGTACAGATGATCAGGCTCTAAAACAATTTTTAAAGGAAAGGATGACTAAAGACTCGAGAAACAGGATAGAAAGCAAGCTAGGCTTATGGCTAGAATTGCATCAGGTTACCAAATATCTTTCTGAATGGGAATTTACTAGGTCTTATCAGTGTAACATATTTTCTACAGTTCTTTGGGGTAAATTAACAGATGATTTGGGGGAAAGAAAAAGAGTGCAGTATTTGAATCCCATTGATTATATGGGAATGATAGCAAAGAAATATCATCGCTAAGAGGTGTCACTAACAGAATTCCTCAAGGACAAGTTTTGAGACTGATCATATTTAATATTCTCATTAATAATTTGGCATAAATTTCAGGGTATGAAAATAACATTAGCTTATGACAGAGTAGATACATCCTCCATGCCAAAGAAAATGGGGCCATCGTGAATGAAATGTTGGATGACTTTGAAGACTGCAGTATGAGAAATGAAACCAAATATAACCAGAAAAATATGCAGGTCATATGGGACAGAAGACAAGAAGGCCAGTAACATGACAGGACTCGTTAGCTGAAAATGAATGAGGAGGGGAAAAAAAAATCATGGCTGTGTTAGATGTCTGCAGAGTAACAATGATGTGCCAAGGGGACAAAACTGTGAAAATAAGTTCAAAATGGTACGTGTGTCTCAGTACACATCTGCTGAGACAGTTTAGTAGATACAGAGAGTTTTTAGAGAGTGTTGAAATTGTGTTTCTGGAGCACTATGCAGTTATGGTCATTTATGCTGAAGATAAATGAACTCAGACTGGAACTCACAGAGAGGATGTTATTTTGATCTTCATGGTAGGGGAGAGCCTTTCCCAACTGAGGACAGTGAAAGAGCGTGGCTGGCTCAGATTAGCAGAATAGTGTGGCTGGGGATTGCTCCCTATCCATGTACCGGGAGAACAAACACCCAGGCAGAAAAAGAGCTTTTGGAACTAAATGACATTATCAACATGGCCTATAGCTATAGAATAATCGGGACTGCATTCAGGGTAGAAATTGGAGAATGTTTATTTTAGAAGAATGAGAAATATCTAGAAAGAGAAGTGGGACAGACTCTTGTTTAATAGAGGCACAGCTTACTGTAGCTCTGAATGTAAGGGACCTGGAGTTGCTGAACCAAGACATTTTTTTTTATTGTAAGGTCATAAAAAATATTTCACATCAATGTCTAATCAAGTATTGTGTTTTGGTTGTGCCACTTAACTGACTGGAATGGAAATTCTCCTGAGGTTTCCTATTTATTAGTCTGCAAACCTATTCTTGAAATTTGCCCTTTGCCTTTTCCAAAGTACTTTGTGAACAGACTTGGGCTTGTTTATGAATTTATTACTTATGGTTACATCTGTTGGGAGAGAAGATAAGATAGGGATGACTCAAGCACTATTTCTGCTATGTGTTTTCATGACTTGTCCCCTCATTCACATTTTGTTGCCTCTACAGGCCGACTGAAGGAAATTGTGATAATGAAGGGAAAACCCTGAGCTGCTGGTGGATACTTTTGATTCTTGTTAGGAAGGGAGAATTGGGATTGATGATTGCTGTATCAGACTCTATTCTTGATATGATACTAAAGGTATATGTTGCAAATCTCCTACTTTTTTTTGACCATCATTCATCATAATCCTTGGCATATAATAACTGCAAGTACATACTGCAAGAACTATAGGAAAGATTTGCTAGTTATTGCTATGATGAGTAGCTTAGAGACTTAAGTAATATTTTAGCATGGCCCTCCCTCTGAATTTATAAGGAATTCTTTGTCATTTCTGTCTCTATTCTATGAGGTAGATTGTTCAGAAAAATAACACATCCATAGGGGAAGGATATGACATTTTATCCATCAGTCCTTGCAAATCTGAGGAAGTTATTTAACATAGGTTTGGGCTGCATATGGAAATTGATTGCCTACACTTGTAGGCAGATTGGCTTGGATACAAGATTCAGGGTTTTACCGGTCACAGATTGTCTACACCTTAATTTGCTAATTTCTTCTGCCTTACTCTTATAGATCAAGTGGTCCAGATTTTTCACTGAAATACACTCTTCTACAGCAAGAAGTCCTCTTAATGCTGCCATGCACTTTTGGCTCATGTAAACTAATGCATACCTGATTTGTCTGTCTACATCAAATGTGTTGTTCTGGTGCTGTGTAAACTATGTGTAAACTGCATATCAAACAAGCTCTTGCCTCTGAAGTCCCTTAGTACGTTGTCTGACTTTTTTTTTGCAATATGCCCTTTTTTAGTCTAGCACTTAGAAACAGGAAGAGAGTAGCCAAAAGAAAAGCTTTAGCATGACATTTTAGCAATTATTATTCCTTGCATCTTCAGCTCTTTGCTTTGGGCTGTTTTTCTTTTACACATTTTCCCTTTGTTATTTTGAATGAGCACAGGCATATGCACAATGTCATGTCTTCTCAAGTGCACTCAGGGTAGGGACTTCCACCAGTTCCCTTGATGATATATAAGCAGAGCAGGCCTTTTCTCTCGAGACTGACTTTTAGAAAGTTACAGGAAATTTGTCTAAGGTCACCTTAATCATTCTTCCTCACAAAAGCTGTATTGCTGTAAAATCTAGGTTTGAAATATGACAATCCCAGGCTGTCTCTCCTTCATGTAGATTACCTTCTCTATAAATATTGCTTCTCACATTCCAGACCTCCTCTCCATTAGTAGCAATTAATGTCTTAATAACACTAGTATTCATTAGGAAAATGTGTTTCACCTTCCATCTCATTCTGATCAGAATGCATCCTTTCTTCTACCTCCAGAGAAGATTTTTTTCCCCGGGAGATGCTTGCTATTCAGAGATTGTATTTCACATTGCAATTGAAAGGAATTTAATGATCCATTTATAATAATTAGAGCTGTCGTGTTTTTGTTCTTAATAGATTTTGTGAAAGACTAACTGCAGCACCTTCCAGTTGGCCCTTGTAATGTCTGATGGGGCTCTTTGCCCCAACAGAACTGAAAAGTTTCATAAAGAGAATAATTTCAAATAATGAAAGTTTAAAGGGTGATGTGTAAGGCTCTATGGGAGAATTAGACATGCCTGCTTGAATCATTTGTCATACTACAGAATTGCTGGGATAGAACTGGCATGTAAAGGGTGAAAAATGATATGTTGTTTTCTACATTCAGTATTTTATTTATTCTGTGATCTTATTTTTAAACAATATTTAGGCCTGCCAGACCTAACATGACTAGAAATTGCATCCTTTGATTGTACCTTTCAGTCTCATACCAGAGCTTATAACTAGGATATACTAGACGAATCTACAATAGTATTTAGCTTTGTAGGCAAGCTAAAGTGTCATTAATTGTCTTTAAAATGATTCATTAAGATCTGAAAATCAGTGCTCCTCACTACATATAGGAGGAGCATGCTAGGAAAAGAATTAACAAGTTTAAAGATATGTCACTTCTCTCACCTCTTTACCTAAATATCTTACTGTGCTCATTAATTTATACATCTTTTATCTTATTCATTTATGTTCTCAGCATCCCCAGGCATCACTCTTTCTTATCTTGAAAGCTATGTTTTCTTTTATTTTTGTCTCTTTTTAGTATGTTACATGGATCTGTACTTCATGTTTCTTGGAATGATAAAAGAAATGCGGCATATTTCCTGACCCTGGATTTCAGTAAAGTGACTGCACTGATGCAGTATCGAACTTTACTGATGATGCAAGAGCGACTGGAAGTTAATATATGCATTATAAAGTGTGCAAGAATGGATAAACTATTGGATATATTGGTGTGGGTTATGTGAAAAGGAGAACAAAGTAGTTTCATAGCAGATCTTGATCCTTTTCCAGAAGGAATTAGATAATATATGTATCCTACTCGAGGAGATCTGTCAATCTTTCGACTTTAGACCTGACCTGCCTTCTTGTGGAGGCATAAAATGGTAGGTATTCAGAGTCATGGAGCAAGAATATAGCTTTATCAATAATCTTTTGACTGAAACTGCAAGGTTGAGGTGACACTGGTCAAAGTCAGGGAAAACTTGAGATGTTGAGATGCTGAGACGTTGAGATGATCCTGGATAGATGTTAATTGTGAGGACTCAGAAGAAATGTACATCCCCGCTAAGAGCACCAAAATATTTTGACATGGCAAGTGCTGGGCACACACATTATTATGGATGGACACTGGATTTTTCAGATACTTTTGACACAATGAATAGCCATAATACAAATACAAATAAAACATAATACAAATGATAGTACACACCAGGGTACTTTAGTAGAATGGGGTGTATCAGGAACCATGTCTTGCACTCTGTCAATATTAAGCAGATGAGTATAAGCTGAATTTCATGCTAACTTGCTCTGGGCAATGAGTACTCAGGTTTTTAATTAAGTTTTAGTGAATTAAGGTAACTTAATTAAAATATTTTCACACAATTCATGAATACAACAAAAATATTTTGAAAGCAATATTAATCTGCTTCGCAGTCTGCATATATTACAGACAAGGTTGCTAACATCATTAGTGATACTAATGAAACAACCGCATCTTGGGTGTAAAATTTGGCAAAGCAAGTGTTGCACTTAAATAGCCTTCTATAGTATAGATTGGCAAGAACACCATGTTTCAAATATTTAGAAGTAACTAGATGGGAATGAGAGGTAAAACACTGAAACTATAGGTTGAGAAGTTTGAGGGATGTGATTCTTCTTCTCTGCTCACATTTGGTGAGGGAGATATGACTCTACTGCAGTGAGTCCAGGGAAGGGCAACAAAGATGTTGAAGAACAGGGAGCATTTCTTATACAAGGGGAAGCTGGGAGAACTGTGGCTTTTTGGCCTGAGAACTGAGAAGAGAAGGCTCAGAAGGGATCTGATCTGGTATCCAGTCAAGAGGCAAAGGGTACAAATGGAAACACAGCTAATTTCATTTAAATATAAAATATTTTTTATTTTTATTGTGAGGATGTTCAAACATTGGAATGGGAAGCTGACAGAGGTTGTGGAGTCTTTGTACCTGGAGATATTCAAAATGTGACTAGACATAGGGACAGTTATCTGCTCTAAGTTGACTTTGAGCAGGAGGGTCAACAAGACAATCTCCAGAGGTTCCTACCAACAAATGTTGGTTCATCTATTCTGTGTAGTTCTATTTGTAATAATAGTCACATAGAAAACCTTACTTCTGGTATTTGCTCATTTTTGGGTGCTTGATTTCTTCATACAATAGATCTCTTAATTTCATGTGCATATGTGCATGCACAGAGGCTTGTGTGGCAATTATTTCGGAAAATACAGATGTGAAAACACACATGTGTATATATATGTATATAGATATAAATGCACAATAGCTGGTAGTAGCTCCTATGTAGAATAAAAGACACTCAAGTTCTACTTCATGCTTTGTTGTTATCTCACTGTGGGTTAATGCTTTCGCCCATGACAGTCAATGGAGAACACGCTGATCCCTTAGTAAGGAAACCACAGACTGGTCTTGGTTATGCTTTCAGACCTGCAGCCCAATCATGGAAAAGCTTTCTGAATTTAAGTTGTCTAATATCAGAGTCATGTATGTTTGAACATGCATATACTAGAGTGTTCCCCATATCACCTGGAGCTCCTAGAATTACCGTGATGTTGTCATGAGTGAAGAATGCACCTTGTTAAAGTTATGAGAAAAACAAGGTCTCACTCTGTTAGAAGAAAGTCGTTTTGGTCCATTCACTGTGCTAGGACATGGCAGAGGAATGATGCATTTTTTAAAAATGCCACAAGCATAGGGCTTAGGTGTGAGGGTAAACAGACCCCATTGCACTGGTGAAAAGGCATCTGCATTGCCCTAGTTTGTCCTTGCATGTGCTTTCCTCAGATAGAGCCGTGGGTAATTAAATAGGCAAAAGGCTTAAAAGGAGGACTATCTAGTCAAATATCTTCCGCTTCCTTCCAGTTACATAGATAAATGATTGAGAGGATAACTTGTGAGCTCCAGAACATTTTTGCTTCTAGGTCACTCATCTAAGTCTAGACCAGGTCACTGATGACCAAATTGTTTTTATTTGAGAAGAAAGTTAATCAGTGGTGAACAAAAGCTGCTGTAACAAAACTCATGAATCTCCACATATAAATTTCTGCTCTTGCTATCAATCTTTCTCTGACTACTGTGGAAGATTGTCGTGAAGAGCATGGGCTGTGAAAATATGGTCCAACCTACATACTCAATTCTTTTTGATGCAGGAAGAGGAAAGAATGA
>JAUBOD010000378.1:247574-269431 GCA_032353885.1 Nothura maculosa
GTGAAGAGCATGGGCTGTGAAAATATGGTCCAACCTACATACTCAATTCTTTTTGATGCAGGAAGAGGAAAGAATGAGAACAGTGTTTTATAGAAGTATTCAAATGGACTCAATATGTCATGGAAGAGAAAACAACAGAAAGATTCATGCCCACCTGTTTTTCAATCTCAGTTTCAATTATAGTTGCATTGTTGCACTTGCATGACTAGTGCTATTTTACCAGTCTTCTTAAGGTTTTGCATCTTAAATAGCATCTTCCTTGGCATTTGCTGAACCAAAGACTGAATATTTCTTGTCTTCAGAGAAACACAAAGCTCTACAAAGAAGCATGGCCAGAAGCAAAAAAAAGCAAGGTGTTTAGCATGAGATCTTGGGAGGCAAAAAAAAAGGCATATATTGCTCAGACATGCAGACATGTGGAAGAAATATTAAAGATCCTACTGACAAGAATGTTGCATGAATAGTGGGCAGAGAACTAACATTGAATGGGATTTAAGTGGTGGAGTCACAAAAGAGATGAAAAATAATCAGAACAGTCCAGTGCCATAGAAAGATAGAAATAGAGGGAATACTGACTTTGATGAGGGAGACAAGATTGCAGAAAGAGCCTCATCAGGTCTTCTGAAAAAATGTGATAATCAAAGTTCAGTTTTGTTGAGAGATTCCATTTGGTTTTATTGTCACCTAATGAATAAGGGGAAAGAAAGCAACAAAGGAAACAAAGAGGATGGCACAGATAGTTTACAAGGGGAGAGGAAATATTTGAATGTTTGAAAAGTCTGAGAAGGGAGTTTGAAAAGAATGGAGACAAAGTAGAACTAGCCAATGGACTGCAGTTTTATGATGAAAGAGAAGATAGTAAAGTCACACTGGTAGACAGGTAGTACAGTGCTGTCTCTTCACAACATGGGAAGATTTAGGGAGTACAGATAAAAAGAATAGCGTTTTCCATCTTTCAGCTTCAAATGTGGCTGGATGTCCAAGGAAAATTTTAGGGAGAGTTATCAGAAGAGTTGTTCTGAACTAGTCGTTACTGGAGAGAGAGATTGGTTTAAGAATGTTATAGAAGATGTGGTCATGAGTTAAGATTAGAGATATCCTAAGGAAAAAAAGCAGAAACTAAAAATAAATTCTAAGGGGACACTAAGAAAGTTGGAGTGGAAAGGAAATCACTAGGGAGTCTCTAAGGAGGAGAAATGACTGAAATGGCTCTCCAGAAGGAGACTAGCAGAAGGAAAAGAAACCAAAATAAAGGGTTGCCACTGAAGTTGACATGTCAAGTATGGGAAACCTGGAAAAACCACCTTAATTCCATCCTTGTGCAATAATCATCCAGGGCACATACCAAAAGTTGTATCACTTAAATCTCTGAACCTTGGAAAAAATAAAGCATTGAGTGAACATTCATTAATGGAAAAAAACTTGTACTGATAGATATTTTATATTAGAAATAAGATATTTTCCTCCTGCTTGTAGCTGTTGCAGTTCATGGACTGAAAAAGCAAAAGAGGAAGATCCAGCCAAATTGCAGCTGGCAGATTATCGCATATTCCTGGCACACTGCTGTGTATGCGTCTCACTTGCATCTTCTTACCATCCATGCCAATATCTAATTCAGCCTCTCCAGTAATAAAGATGTGTCTCTCTCATTTACTTGTATTGAAGTAGTTCCATTTTCATAAATAATTAATTATTCATTGAATAAGGAACCAGGAAAAAGTGATTTGTATCCCAGGTGAATGCACAAATTGCAATATTATGGAGAAATTCCCACTTTCTCGTGCTCATTAGGTTTTAATTCAGCTCTGCAAGGGAAAACAATGACAACAGAAGTAAATGAAATGGCTCTATCCCAAATAACTGTACAGTGCACGGAGGGCGGCATCTCCAAAGAGAGTGAAAAGCCTGGATTCACATTTTTATTTCATTTAAAGCAGGAGTTTGAAAACTAACAAAGAGGTAGCTATAAGGATATATGGTTTTCTTGGGCTGAAGTCTCTCACTTAGTTCTGGGGAATAAATTGTTTGAATTCAAAACCTACTGAGACAGAAAATAAAAATGTCTGTGTGAAAAGCTGTCTTTTGTTATAGTACTTAAGTTTTTATTTTTAAAGAGTATCCGAGAAAGAGAAATAACAGAATGCATAAAAACTTTCCTCTCCTGTACCTCCAAAGATATCAGCAACTTCTATCTATTGACTCTTTTTCTACAAGTGAAAATTGCTGTTTGGAAAGAGAAACAAAATGATGGGATAAGAATGAGTCAGAAAGATACTGCCTTAAATATGAATGTTTTATGCACCTGCTCTATCTCCTAGTGCCTTGTTACACTATGAAACTTCTTTGTGAAAGGTTAAAAGAAAGGGTAGAAGAAGCAGGATAATTTTCATGACTGGGCTGTGGTGGATGTAATGTCATCGTGTCGAATGACATGATATCAATATGCAGTATTTGATGGAGTTTTGAGAAAAATCAGGTATAATTTCACCTATACCTTATAATTCACCCTATAAAATTGCCACTGATGTGAAAGTCAACTCTTTGGGAGCATGAGTCAAAGGGAGCACTTTCCAATATTTGTTATAGACAAGGGATTGCTTTAATGCCCTCAATATGTCCTCTAGCCTATGCATGGATTTCTCTTGCCCAGCTGCTTGGATGTATTCAGTTACAAAAGGTGAAGCTTGGAGAGACACATATTCATCCCTACATTTGTCCTAACACATATTCTGTGCAGTGCAAAGAGAAATGGAGAGGGAGATAGCTGGAAGGAGAAGCACAGGACACATACACAGTGCTGCTGAGATGTTCTGCACCTGATGGCAGAGAGCAAATTACCACGCTAAGAACTAGAGGAATAGAAAATATTGGCCACAAAATGTGCCAGATTCCTGTACTTTTCTTCTCCTTTTCTTGTCTGCATGAAACAAGGAGATGATGATAGTCTGTGGTCAGGTCAGCTCAGAGGTGCTGCAGAAGCCTCCACCTTTCTTGTCACAAAATAATAGAACTACAGAATCACAGAATGGTTGAGGTTGGAAGAGACTCCTAGAGATCACCTAGTCCAACCCTCCCTGCTCCAGCAGGGACACCCAGAACACATGGCACGGGAGGGCATCCAGGTGGGTTTTGAAGACCTCCAGAGAAGGAGACTCCACAACCTCCCTGGGCAGCCTGTTCCACAGCTCTGTCACGCTCACAGTGAAAAATTTGCTCCTTCCTCACATGGAGATGGCACTGTCTGTGTTTCAACTTATACCTATTGCCCCTTGTCCTATCACTGGCCACTAGTGAGCTACAGGTTTGATTTAAAACTCTAGCTGTCGAAACAATTGACTGAATTCATATTAGAATATGAATCTCTCTCATCTGAGACTGGAATTGAAAAAACATATTTTCCAGGAGATATCTTTTTTTTTTCCTTTTTTTCACTTTTCACACATATTTCCTGTTCCAAATACATCCTACATCTTTCTTTTCCGTCTCTTATAACAATCTTACAATGATTTTAGCAACCTTCCATCATTTAGGGTCACCCTATATAGTGTGGACATTATTTTCAGATCATGAAAATGACAATGACAATGGGATGTCAAGACAGTAGAGCATTTTTAGTAATAGCTTGTTTCTCCTTGTCTTTGTTATGGAGGAATTGACAGTACCCTCACCTTTTAAAACAAAAGAAACTATTAGCTAAACAAGTAGACAAATGTAGCCATTTATGCATTTTATTCTTGCTGTTGACTTACATGCTCAGTATCCAGTACAATCGTCCCTCAAAACCCTTCATAAACGAACACTGGGGAATAATAAAAACCGTATGACTAAGTGAGGCCACAGTGGAAGAGTAAAGCAGAGTTACACCTTGAACAAATAGGAGTATCTGAGGATGTTTACTGAAGAAGGGAAGGTGCTTAGGGAGAGAAATTTCTTGCACAGTACTGTATGGGATTGTTAATTGTTTTGTGAGAAGCTTTGAAAGTATCTTTAAAGGCTTTCCACAGCTGACCACTGCATGCAAGGCTACCTCATGCAAGCAAGAAAGTGCAGTAAAAGAGCTAGGGTTCTTCTCCTGTCAACAACAAGCAGCATCTTAAGCATTAGTGTAGGATAAGAGACCTTTCCCTTCCACACCTGGAACACTGCTGAGTGAAAAGGTCTTTACACAGTCTGAACTGAAATGCTTTGAGTTTTCTTTCTTTTTATTTTATTTTTCTCTTCATCTGCTGAATGATTTCCTAGCTAGTCCCTTTATGGTCACATTTTCCATGAATTTTTCATTATAAGCAGCTAAAGGTTTAATAAATTATTAATTGTTCCTATAAGCATCCTACAGACACAAGCACCTGGATAAGAGGCATTTTTTAATTACAATAAACCTTGACATGGGCAGCCTACTGGGTTGTTGGGGGTGCATCAAAGCTGATTTCCAAGTATTTATTAAGCATTCATTTATAACTTAACCCTCTAGGCAATCTTTAAGGAATACTTGAAAACGTTTCTCCCAAAATGGGCACTGCAGAATTTCTGTGCACACAGTGGCTGTAGGCTCTTTCTCAATTTGATCATACCAACATCTGTGATGGTCTTTGTGATGTGGCTGGTCTTTGGAGTCTCATGCAGGACTCCTCATCTGGAGAGAGCAAGGAATACTCCTCATGTTCATGGTATTCTCATGGTAGGTACTCCCACACTGAGAAAAGGAGATGATCCTTTATCTCATGTTGTGTTCTACTCTCCATAGCCAGGTCTGCCGAGCCAGTCTTCCCAGTGAATCCTGGAATCCTGTTGTCCTAAATAAAAAGATACTTGTTACAGCAAGTGCAGAGAATCGAATCAGAGAAGGAAAAAGAAAAATCCCAAAAGCTCTTCAATGAGAAAATGAATATAAACCCAATCTTCTATCAGTGAAGGATCCTTCAGTCCCAACCAGCCACTTGTGAAAGCAGCTTTGGCTGATAAAGACTTTGGCACTGAGATTGAATTCATCCCCTCACTCACACTCAGAGCAAGACTTCAGAACAGGCACATGCTTGGAAGAGGACAGTAGCTTCTGCCAGCAGATGCTTTAACTCTGTATCCTGAAAGGTATTTTTTTTTGGTGCAAGACTGTGACCAGACGTGCTTGTACTGAAGGGGCAGGAATTGATGCCTGTTTTGCAGATTTGACCAACAAACGGGGGCTGCAAGTGCTGGAAAAACCAAGCTGCCCTTGCATGTGCTCCGAGTTTGAAGCGTCTTTGGCCCCATCCTCTAGCAGACTGAATATTTCTCTTCTAATAAATCTCCCTTCATACACTGATAAATGGAGGCCACTTGAGAATATAAGGAAAAAAAAATAGATATATACAAAAAAAAAAAAAAAGACAGAGAAAAGTCTTCTCACCTGTTTGAAAAATTGCTTTGCAGACCAGCTCCCTCCTCCACCCTCCTCCTGGGCTGCTAAGCACTTCGCCTGGCTGTGTTTTCACGCTTATTCCCAGCTCGGCTCCCAGCTCTTGGAGGAGCCGGTCACCTTGTACAAAGTCAAGCGCTTGCACAAGTCATGCAAGGTGGGCAGCACTGATGCTGGCCGTTCTCTGTGATAGATCCTGACCGGGAGCAGCTGCGTTGGAGGCATCAGGACGGATTGACGGGGATGTGAGAAGTGCATTTTCCCCAGAGGTCAACTATATTCAGGTGGTGATGCAATGCCGCAGTGCACTCTTCCTAATCCAATCAAACCCACGTAACGGTTTAGGCTCTATCAAATAAAGTTCAAGGGGGGCATGTGAAATGTAGTCGCCTCCCCTGTCGTTGCTGGCAGCTTTCCTAAGTGCTGAGAATCAGATCAGAGAGAGGAGAAAAAAGAAAAAGGAAGAACATCTTCAAAAAGAAACTTCCATGTAGACATATGCTTGGAAAAAAAGGCAATGTTTGTGTGCAGCTTTCTGTACTGAATCTTTTCTTTCTTTTTTTCCAATTATTTTTGTTTTTCTCTCATCTTCCCATTTTGATGCCTGTTCATTTTAGGCATTAGTTTTTCTGAAACAGCCGATGACTTTGAGTGTTTCCTTTTTCAGGTGAGGCCATGTCTGGGAGGTGTGTGTGTGAGGGGGTCCTGATTTGTTCCCAGATATGAGCATACTCAGTATGTTGTGTAAAATCAAGCCACATTGCAAACATTTCAAATTAGATATCCAGAAACTGGTATGCTAGAAAATATTGGTCATCTCTGGAGCACGTAGGCCTTCACCACTGGGACTGGATATCTTTGCTCAGTAAAGTCACAGGCAGTTCTTGAGCAGTTTTAAATATCAGATCAGGGATATAGGTCTCCATGTAATTCTTCTGGTATAAATTAAGTATTGTAATATTGCTTCTGTAGAAATTTAATCCAAACAATAAAGGCAGCAGCAAAAATTTGCATAGGTATTGATCTGATTTATTCCTTATTAAATGTTAATCTAAGTTTCTCTCATTGCTTCATGCTATTAAATGTTAATCTAAGTTTCTCTCATTGCCTCATGCCCTGTGAAAGCTGTCCAGCTGTGTTAGAGATATCTGCGTGTTTCTCTTTCACATAATGCAGTGCATTCATCCAAACAGCATGTGGTATCGAGTGACTTACCAGTTATTTCCCATGCAGAACATTTGAATAAAATTGAATCAGAGGTACTCTAAAGGTCTGACTGCTGCATCAGTAAGATCCTAGATAAGTATCAGAGCCATTGTCTTTTTTTTCTAGTGAATCCATCCTTATGTGTCCCTTTCCCATTTACGTGCATTTTCCCAGGCTCTGCTGTGCTGTTGCTCTGATGTGGTGACTCGGGAGGGGAGCAGCTCCTCACCTCGGATTTGTTTATGCTTCCTGCTTGCTGTGAGCTCCCACATCCAACTCTGCCACAGCAAGTGTTCCTTGGGAGTCTGGGAACTCTTTCTGAACAAACTAAACAGTTGCCAATGTTTATTGAAGGGATCTGCAGGCTGAGAAATACGGCAGTTTCTTCCACTTCGACTGTGACTCTCACCAGCTGCAGTTTTGGATTGTGCTTGTTATTTTTTTTTCTGAAGTTTTCATTATCCAGGCCAAGACTTCTGTTTTCCTCCAGTGCAGCTCATAAGGATCTCAGTTGTTTTATCTAGCCATTTATTAAATGAAATGAGCCCTTTTCAGCACTACAGAGGAATTGACTTTAAGCATAAATCCAAACGGTCTCAGAGCAGTGTACAAGGCATCTATGCCCACTCCACACTGAGATCTGTTCCTGTGTGAGTGCTGCTGGGCTTTGCTGTGGCAGTTCTTGATGGGATGACCAAGGTAGATGGCAGAGAAGACACAGTATGCATGAGCTTTGCTGGGCCATGTGGGCTTTGATGCCTAGAGGGAAGGATTATACTGTTCCTGAATGACCAAGACATTAGATTCATGCAGTTGACTGACAAAGTCTATCTTCTGAACATGTTCCCTTTCTCTTTACTTGCACAATAATAAAACATGCCATAAAACTACGTTTTTTAGGGAAGCTACATTTGATGGCCTAATAGTTTTCGTCTTTTCCTAGAGGTTGATTCTATACGGAATGAACCAACAGGTCCTAAGTTCTGAGAATTTTGAGGACTCTGAGGGAATTTGACTCCATCTCTAAAATAAAGTATATTTCTCTGGAACACTCTTTTCAATACTTATTTTTCTCCAGTTATGTTTGATTTTTTCAGCTCTATTCTAGCATGAGACTTTCAACCAGACCTGTTTCTTTGTAATGCCTGTTGCCAAGGATAAGATACGAATGAAGGCATCTGAAGCAAGAAATGGGCTCTTACTTCTCAAAAAACATTGACATTATGGTAATCTCTGGTTTATTCTTGGGAGGAAATAACTGGGACAGCTCTATAGTATTGCAGGAACCATTCATGCACATGATTTAAATCATGCTGTTCTGCTGACAAGCTGAAGCTTACTAGGAAATGGGTTTTACTTGCTCTTTAAGTGGATAATTTTGGAGGGGGGACAGTGAAATGAGAGAATCTGACAGGAGTAGCAGTTGTGATGGTGACAAAGACAGACAAACTTTATCCAAAATATGTTCACTGGCCATGCAGAAACAAACAATTCTCCACTTTCCAAATAAAAATGACATTTCAAGATAATATTCCCTGGTTACTTTTTACTTTTACTTTATTTTTTTTCCCTTTTTTTGCCTTTTTCTGTCAATTTTCTGTGAGAAAACTTCCTTACATCCTTCATTGTCCTACTTATGCTTTTAGCCACAGGATAGGAAAAAAAGATTTGGATTCAAGAGAAAAAGAAGGAGTATGGAATGAAAGTTGCCCAAGCAAGTTTCTCAAGGCGATATACAATAATGGATCCAAAAATGGGTAAAGTATCCGAAACACACAGTGTGCTTGGTAAAGAGCTGCCCATTCAGTAATGGGCATCAGCATGCAGCTATCTAATGCTAGCCAGCAGAAGATGATGATGGCAGGGATGTTGTAAATCTTGGCTGTCCGGTGCCTCATTCAGAGCTGCAGAGAGGTGCCTCTATTTTCCCTGCATTCAGTCTTTGACCATCTCCAGAAAGTGTTAAGGCTCTTCCTTGTCTCCAGGTTGTCTCCAGCCACATCAAATCCCAATCATGTCTCTGCTTGTCCTTCTCAGACTCCCTCCCTGTTGTATAAATGTTTTTCAGATAGGCAAGAGGAGGAAGGGGATATAACTTAGGTACTAGGTCTGCAAAGTTTTTATTGTTGCTTAGGGCAAGACTAAGTAGAACTTGATTTCAATAGGGACAGATGTCTGTCTAACCTGTTCCCAAGAATTTTCAGAAGAGAAAGATCTTCAAACCTCTGGAGGGCATTCTGCTGTCCTTTATCAAGAAAGACACCCTACAGTCTGATGTAAATTGTCTTTAATTTTTTTTGCAGTTTATGTAGATATTTCTTTTCTTGTTCTTCCACCATAAAACAAGAATTCCCTGCAGTTTTTCATAATATACCTTTTATGGGCTGGAAGATCACTGTAATATGCCTCTCCATATCATCTTTTCCTGAACAATACAAACCCAGTTCTTCCACAAGCTGCATTTTTAAACCTGCTCTCCTTGCTGTTATCTTCTGGACTCCCTCCAATCTTTCTACATCTTAGTATGAAGCCAAATACTCCAGCTGGGGTTTTACCACCAAGATAAAGGAGGAAAATTCTAATTACCTCCCATGTGTTCCATATGTTAATCCACTTAGGAATTCTGAAACAACAGCATATTATTGAGTTCAGTTCAGTGGACTTTCACCCTATCTACTTTTCTTCTGTGTTACTGCTCAGCCAGTTATTTCCAATTTTGCATCTGACTCCTTCTTTCTAAGTATAGCACTTTTTTATTGATCTTGATTTTATCAGAGTATCTCTTCAATATGCTGAAATCATTTTGGTTTGTGATCCTGTCCTCAGGTGTGCCTGCAATGCCTCCTAGTTTCACATCATCAGCAAATCTTATGAACCTTTTCTCTACCATCATGCAAGATTGTAATGAAGATATTGAATAAGGTACATCAAGGAAAAGACCTTACAGGATCCCTTGCCATGCCCTCTGAGTTTGATAGCAAGTCCTAGTTAACTCTTGAAATGCTGCATTTGTCTGAGTCCAAGATATATCTATACATCTCAGCCCTATGCATGAGGCTCATTAAGAGAATTTAAGGTAAGCTCAGGAAGTGCAGGATAGATAAGCAGACAGTGAGATAAACTGAGAACTGGCTGAATGGCAGCACCCAGAGAGTGGTGATCAGTGGCACAAAGTCTAATTATACACGTGTAGATAATGATGTTCCCCAGAGGTCAGAACTGGGTCGGGTCCTGTTCAACGTAATCATCAATGACCTGGGTGAAGGGATAGAGCGTACTCTTAGCAAGTTTGCTGATGATACTAAACTGGGAAGAATAACTGAGTCACCAGAGGACCATACTGCAGTTCCCAGAGACCTTAACAGGTTGGAGAGTTGTATGGAGAGGAACTACAGGAAGTTGAAGCGAGGCAAACATTGTCCTGCACCTAGGGAGGAACAACCCCATGTGCAAGCACAGGCTGACTTGCTGGAAAGCAGCTCTGTGAAGTTGTCATGGCAGACAACAACTTCACCATGAACAAGCAATTTTTCTTTGTGTCCAAGAAGACCAAGAACTGTCTTGGTCTTAGGCAGAGCGTTGCCAGCAGGTGGAGGGATATAATCCTTGCCCTCTGCTAAGCCCTAGTGAGGGCACATCTGGAATGGCGTGTCTAGTTCTGGGCTCCCCAATACAAAATTGAAATAGATCTACTGGAGAGAGTCCAGAAAAGAACTAAGATGATAATTAAAGGCCTGGAACAGCTGTCTTGCAAGGAAAGACTGAAAACTGGGACCACTCACCTTCAGAAAGCTATAAGGAAGATGGGACCACACTCTTCTTAATGGTGCCCAGTGATAGGACAACAGGTACAAACTGAAGTACAGGAAGCTCCACCTGAATATGAGGAAAAAAAAATATTTACTGCATGAGTGGTCAAGCACTGAAACATGTTTCCCAGAGAGATTGTGGAGTCTCCTTCTTTGGAGATATTTAAAACCTGTCCTTGGATATCTGTTTTAGGTGACTATGCTTGAGCTCAGTGGGGTGTAGTGGGATGATCTCCAGTGGTACCTTCCAAATTCAAACATTCTGTGTTTCTGTGAGAAGAGAGCTGGTCAAAAATTATTTCTTATATACAGAGACAGTTCAGTGGATTTTCTTTTGTCTCCCCAGCTGTCAATTGTAAGAATCAAGTTGTATGTCCTCATCCAAAATAAAATATAGTAAACATGGTGCCAAGGAACTTCAAGATCACATTTAACAGAGAAAGAAATTATTTTTAGGAATTTCCTGCAAACTGTTTTTCTCTTGCCCTCTTATAGGATGTCATGTGAGACTATAAGAAAACCTCACTGGATTCAGATTAAACTGCATCCATCACTCCCTCCTCACCTACCAGTTCTGTCAAAGGGGAAATATGATCATGATGTGTTCCTTGCATCTCCACGTTGTCTGTTTCCTGTCACTTGAGTTTCACCTAGATGATTACAGATTGCTTAGTAATGTCCCTCCTGAATCAGTCTGTGAATAAAGGTTGTGTTGGCTAGCCTGGTGATTTTGGGTCCTCTTTCCCCTCTCATTAATTTCTCTGTTTTCACTGCTTCAGTCCACTGGGAACTTTCCTGTCTTCCACAAGTCCTCCAAGATAATTGCAGTGGTTCAGAGATTACGTTGGCTAACTCCTTCAACATTCTTTGGTGAATTCCATTATGTCTTGCAAAGTTGAATACATCTATCTTATCTGCATATACTTTCACCTATTCATTCTTTGTTTGAGCTTGTCCTCTTGTTAAAATTAATTGCCTTAAGTAGCTAGTCATAATTAATTTTTTAGTGTAGTCTGACGCAAAGAGAATATTGAATTCGCCTTCCCTGCATCATGTGCTATTTGTTCTCCTTCCTAGTTAAGTAACGGACCCATCCTTTCCAATATTTTTCCTACTTCTAATGCAATTATTAATCCTTATTCTATCATTAAGTACATTCCTTTCAAGGTGCTACCCATTTTGTCCCAAACCTAATCTGATTTTTCCTCACTCATTCTTAATCACATACCTTTTTTTTTTTCTTTGCTTTTTATGTGTCTTTTTTTTTCTTAGTTTATTCTCAGGCTCTTTAAGAGGCATAATGGCTTCTCACTGTGCTCTCTGTCCTTCCCTTGGATTGAGATAGTTTGCTATTGTGCCTTTAATATACTCTCTTGCTGTAACTGCCAGCTCTTCTGTAACTCCTTTATCCCTTGAATCACTTTCCCAAGAGACCCTAGAGATGAGTTCCCTTGTTGAAGTTTGCCATTTTTTAAAGTCCATTATCCTTACTTTATTTCTCTCTTTCCTTTTTCTTAGAATAGTGATTCACACTCCTTTCACCTAAGTCACCTTCCTTCTTTAGATTTTCAACCAGCTCCTCTCTAACAGAGACAAACCCAAAATATTTTCTCTCCTTACCATTTTTTTCCACCTATTAAAATGTTATTGATTCATTTCAAAGATTTTAATTGACAATTTGAATTCCACTGTGTTTCCTGACAAAAAATGGGTTGCTTAGCATTCCTTATTATTACCCAGGCAGGACTAACCAGACTTTTAGATGTGCATTGTCTACAGAAGACCCATCTCATCTTATTGTCACTCTTTATACTCACGTGAAGACAGTAACAAATGCTGCATCACTTCTGATCTTCACAAGAAATGCATATTCTTGATATGCAACACAACACTCTCTTCCATCTCTGAAAAGAGGAAAAAACTTCCAGAAGAAGTTGTGTCTCCTATATGGATGTTCAAATTATCCTGCTTTTCCAGCAATAGGATCCATGTTCCTTCATACACTTTTTCATATTTTTAAACATCTGATGGTCATAGCTTAGAAAGTCTGAAAAAAATCTGTGAAGCGGGATCAGCACCAAGCTGGGTGCCCACCGTCAATCTGCAAAATAAGAAACTGTTTCTCTGTCTAGACGCATGCAACACTCAGTCAAAGTTGACTCAGCCTTAGTGGGAAAGCTGAAAAACACATCTTGAAGAAAGACAAGGTTTTCAGTTCTATTTGAGGCTCTGGGATGGAATTCAAACATGAGAGAGTCATTCTGATCAGGAGATGGTTCTTCTAGCTCAATAAACTGTATCAGACAAGGGTCAGTTCCAGATACCTGAAGAAAGAATACCAAAACAGAGCAGGGATGTGACAATATTGTCCTGTTTCTGTGGCATGTCCTCCAACTTCTCCTAGTCTCTAGCTTGGGGATTTCCTAAACTGCAGATTGTCTCTCTGCTTTGAGTTTAACAGCCCATGAAAGTCTTCCATGCAGTTGCCTAATTGCCTTTTTCACCTATTTATAACTTTAGACTCCACATCTTACTGCCATGAATTCCATGATTTAATTATATGCTGCACAAGCAGTTCTTTGTGTAAATCTTCTGGCTGATAATTTCTTCTGATATCCCTAGTATTTGTGTTGTGAAAAACAGTAGAAAAAAACAGTTCCCACTTTCTATCTCCATGCCATGCAAAATTCTGCTAGAGCTTCTCCATGCTCCTTCCTTTTCCAAGTGAAATACTGTCCTTGCATGGGGGTATTCTATAATCTTGACCACCATTTTGCCCTCCACTGTAGCCTTTCTAGTTCTTCTGCACCTTTCTGCGATGGTGCAACCAAATAATGCACCCACTGTTTTGGGTTCACCATCAGTGAACATTGGGACCAAAGGAAATGTTCTGGTTTGTTCCCTGATCTTTTTTTTTCTAGTAATTCCTAATACATTGCTTCACTTATGACCTCTTGCTGACATTCTATTAGCATTTCTATGGAGCTGAGTTTATTGAAATATCACCCTTTTCTGCAGAAATATTTAGAAATTTAGAGTGCAATGTACTGTAGGTACAGCTAGGTTTTTTTCCCTCCACAGTACAATCTTTTGCATTTACTGTCAGGGAATTTAATTTGTCACTTTCTCTCCCAGTATAAGATAATTCTGCAACTTTTTGTAGCTTTTATGACTCCATAATTTTATATATGCAGCTAATTTTATTGCCTTATTACTCAAGATTGTCTGGCACTAGCCAGGTGTTATGTCGATTGATTATGCAGCTATTCTGGACACTCAAATCTATTGATTTTTTCCTTTTCTTTTTTTTTAATCAGCCTAAAAAATAGGCTAGGAACAGATCCTTTTTGCAGGTGCTATAGACCTAAGCTGGAAATTCTTAAAGTGCTTTTCTAGTTATCCTCAGATAATCCCACTGAAGTAAAAGTGCTCATTTTTATGTGAATATGTTCAAGAGCATAGACTGGTATTTTACTCTCTTTTAGTGATCTCGGCCCCATCTAGCTCTGATCTCTGCAAACTCCCTTAAGCAATGAAAAAGGTGATGTTACTTTAAAAGCTCATATAAGAAATGTTAAGGGTAGTGTCAACAAGGAAATTATTATCTTTGCTTTGAGGAACTGTGGCATTTTTTGCAGCTGCAGTTCCAAGCAAGTGTTTAGTAAGTGGGAGGCACTATGGAGCAAGTCCCTTTATCCATCACATTACCCTAATAATTAAACTGTCAGCCAGGGATGTCAGGCTTTAATAGGACAAAAATAAAGCTATCTGAATCAAACAGTGGTAAAAAAAAATTTGACTATTTCTCCAGTTAAGCCTATAATTGTTTTTATCTTAATCATTATGTTTGCATAAGGCATTGCTCAGAACATGGATTTTAACATGTTTTTTAATACTTTTTATATGTTTTAAAATAACAAGAAGTTATTTAACCACTCTCCATTGTTCTTATGTCTCCAGGAAACAATTATCCTAAGACTCATCTGTAATTTGTGTGTGTGTGTGTGCGTTTCTGTTTAAAATGAGCTTTGAGTGTGTTTTCTGGAACCTTCTGGCATCTTTTCCTTGAAGGCATGCATTCAGGAGATTGCTGGTGTCTTCAGAGCTCTCCCAGTGGAGCTCATCCACCTGGCTGTTGGGTTGTTAAAGGTCTCTATTACAAGCAAAAATAGTTGAACGGATCTAGTCTTTTTACAGAGGGACATGGTTGGATGTCCCTTTTACTTATGCTCTAAATCTTAGGTCCACCTTTTTTATATATTTACTCCCTGAGTAGCCTGTGGCTCAGATTAAGACACACTTGTCTGTAATGAAGCAGGTGGTCATTCCTGTGTTTTACCAGATGGAGGCACTGAACTGGTACCACAGAGCCTAATCAGAAGACCATGAAAATAATAGCAGTGAAGCAATGCATTTGGCCATGGCAGGTGGTTCTGCCCTGACTGAAAGATACTGAATTTCAAAAAGATAATATTCTTCTCCCTCTCCCACCTTTGCCTTTGGGATCAGTTGGGATAAGTGAACTAAGGGTAACAAGTAAATTTGAGAGAGAGATAGGGATAGTTTTACTCTGAGAAATAGACAAAACCTCCTAAGACACTTTTTCACTGATCAACAGGGCCATTGGGGTGAGACGAAGCACCTACATGTGGCTGTTTTATCTGGAAGTCTTAATGGCACATCTGCTCCAAATGATACTAGCTACAGTGGTATAGTTGAAAAAGTCTACAGTAGAAGTCCAAAAGCCAAAATGATCATCTTCTCTTGAAATAGTCATGAAGGTAGTTAGCAATAGCAATATCCACTTGCATATGTGGACTCATATTTCTCTGCACTTGAAATAAGTATTACAGTACACACCACATTTGCAAATGGTTGGGAAAATGTTGATTTAAGCACTGATTTTTTGTATGTTATCACTTTCTTTAATGGCTCCCTGCGGTATATGACACTGTGACTGTCATCGCCTTTGTCCTCATCTAACTAGGACCAGACTGAGCGAAGTGCAAGGTTTTAGTATCTCATTACCAATATCCTGAGCAACAGAATGCCAAGTTCCAATTTGTGTTCTAATTTTAACTACACTATAGATTTTTAAATAAGCCTCAAGCTTCCTATTAACATGATCTGTCTGCTCCTTTGGTGCTCTCTCATCCCATTCTGATCGACCCATGAATGGGTTCCCTGTATTATTCATTCTACACTAAATTAAGCTTTTAGTGTTAAAGCCTTTCAAGTGTAGCGTTTCTTCCGTAGAACTCATTACCTGTGTCAATACACAAAGCAGAAGCACTTAATAGATTTAAAACATCTAGTATCTGCCCGTTTTTTTGGCTGTTATTAAGACTCATGGGCATCTATTATTCTGATAATATTCCTTATTGTCCTCATATTAATTTCATTAGTCTCTGAGTGTGCACCATAGCATCCCAAAGTATCTTTGCATCATATTATCTTTAATTAGTCCTGAGGTTTTCTAAAAAGGTCAGGTAAATGAAAATTATTATGGAGGATCTTGGCTTTTTACACCTGTGGAAGCTAGGAATTGTGTTTTCATCACTTGTGGACAAGTAGGGATGGTAGCAAAGGAAAGGTCCAACACAGCACAGTATGCTACAACCATGAAATATGCAAAAAATCAAATGCAGATTGAGATGATATATTGTGAGCTGCCATACGGTCCTACTGAACTTAGATTTAGTAGAGAAGCTTTGAATAATTGTATATCCATTCCCAGCAGAGCCCTACAGAAGATGTCATTCACAAACATGTGACCCTCTCTCTTATTTCTAATAGGAAGAAATAAAGCGCTAACTCAACTATATTATCATCAGCTACTCAGGTAACACGTTGTGAAGATGATAGTCAAAGCTCTTGGTCCAAGCCTATGAAGGACTATGACTGTAGTTCCACTTAAAGTTCTTTCCCAGAAAAGCTAGTTAAAGAAATTTGCACCCTTCAGATACTCTTCCTTGCTCCCTAGCCACAAAATGTCATCCTTTTCCTGTACCTATGCAGTCATTTGTGGATCATGCATTAGAGTGAATCACTGAAACCAAAACCAAAAGTCTAGGTCATTTTGCAGATACAGTTTGCAGAGATTTAAGTTCAATGTACTTCACAGCTTCCTTTGTCCAAAAACACAATTTCCAGCAAAGCCTTGCAAACTATTTCAGTAGCTTAACAGAAAATATGAAATTGAAAACTGTCAAGGGGAAGAAGTGGCCAGCAGAGCTACAAAGGGGCTGGAAAGATTTGAACCTCCACAGCTGTGGGAAATGTAAATAGGACAATGCTCTCAGACACAGGGCTGCAGGTAAGATTTTCTACACAGACACTGTGTGCATGTGCTACAGACATTTGTGTTTTTTTTTTTTATTTTCTCCTTATTTTCAGTGAAAGCTACGAGAAAAAAACAGCTTGCTGAGCTGTTGAGCACTACCAGTTCTTTCAAAAATTCAGTCTGCTATTTGCTATGAATCTAAACCCTCCTGGGTTCTATTCACATCCACTTCACTTCTGATATTTGAGGATTATTGAGGTCATTCTTTGTATGTTTAATTGACCTCAATGCAAATGCTAAGGAAGCAGACAGAAACATAACTGCTGCATGTCATAGGTGATAACCACTGCATGGATAGAGCAAAGCTGGCACGCAGACCCAAAGCATGAATGAACAGGAAAAAAATAACTATTCTTCTCATTTCAGTTCCCAGTACAAATTTCTTCTTCAGAAAAGATGACTGGGTTATCTGAAACAAGGTTGCACCAGTGCTGTGTCTGTCCTGTAGCCTCCAGGGCTGCTCTGGTTTATGTCCCAAGGTCACAGCCTCTGCATGTCCTCTTACTGTTAAAGTTACATTTTCTCTTACAGGAAATTCAGTTTTGTTGTGAATTTGGATTTTTCAGAAAGGCCACTGCAAGCTTGTTCTTTGCAAAGATCAGAGTTTAGAAGGGAGAGAAGTGCCAGAGTTTACTTCCTTCCAGAAAATTCAAGTTCCTCCCACGATTCCAAGTTAGCAGCTCCCTTAAGACATAAATGGTAAAAAACAAAGATCATATTCCCTTAAAAAACAAGGAGAGAGAAATCTTTGGCAATTTAATTACTGCATTGTTGGGTTTTGGTAACTAGACTCTAGAAGCTTAAACAGATGACTTAACATAGGAAGTGGTGCCATGTACTTTGTTGCACTGGATAATGTATGCAGAATCTTTTGGCTTTTGGGGAAGGAATGTAGAGGGAAAAAAAAAAAAAAGATAAATAATCTGGGGAAGAAGCTCTGTGCACAGCAGCTCCTCCCTGCTTGTCCCCATCTTCACTCCTCTATCAAGGTGAAAATAAGAAATCAGTAAGCCAGGAGTACTGTCAGTGTGGAACGTCTTCCAGGCTGCCTTTGTCTGCTTGCTAATAATGAAAGTCTATTTATAGCTCTGTGCAGAGCAGGGAGAGTGTGCTGTGGGTGACAACGTGATATGGATTTCACAGTCCATCAGTTTGGATTTCAAGTTTACAGCCCTCTTTTGGACTAATTGAGAAGTCAGACACTGTTTTGGGATGTTACAGGCAATGTAAAATAGGGCATTTGTTGCTGCGTTTAGCGAGCATTTGGGGTCAGGTTGGCTGGGGAGACGTCACGGTGCTCTTGAGATCAGCCAGGCTTTGCACAGTGGCCTGGGAGAACCTAGTTCATGGAGAGAGTCCCTGCATGCTGAGCAGTGGTGTGCTTGGAGGCCTGATATCTGCCATAGCCGATCACTTCATGGTAGTGATCACCAAAAGTCTCCTTTCAGGGGAAAATGCAGTGACGGCATGGTTGCACATAACGCATCAGAGTCTCTGAGCTGTATTTCATTCTTCTGCCCTTCCTGGACCGGGATGCTTGAACCACGCAATGCCCTGTCCCTACACCACTCTTTTGTGTGCTCATATGATGGGGCTGATCTGGGGAGACAGTCCTCCTTGCAACAACAAAAGGGAGATGTTCTGACATGGCCCAGCTCAGTGATTTACAGAGGGGTAGCACTATGGTGAAGAGGGGAAAGTATTCCCCCTGGGGAGGAAGAGAAATGCTCTGGGAGCTAAGCAAGAAGCAAAATTGCAGGAATAGCTATGCCCTGAAGAACAGCTCTATCTCCAAGGGTTTTACACAAAGAAGAAAAAAAAATATAGAAAGAAATGTGGAAAAGGGTGTAGATGTGGTGGTTTCCTGGCAGAGCTGAGTCTTTTCTGAGTCATCTGTCATCCTCCCAGTCTGTCACTGGACAAGTTTCATCGCACTTCTAGGTTCATTGCTAATCTGGTGTAACAGAGCTTGATTGCGCTTAGATTGTTGTGACTTGAGCCAATTTAGCAGAGAGGGAAAATATCCAGGATGGATATTCAGTGGTCCTGAATAGCTTTTAAACTGCTAGAGCAACTGCTGTATGTGCATGGAGCGAAGATTTGAACATTTATGCTTCTCCTCTCTCTGGCTTCAAGCTCAGTCCTTTGGGAGTAATTACACCATTTGCCTCTTTGTGGACATGTTTTCAGTGAGGTGCTGTTGGTCAGATGTCTTGATGCACTCCTGCACGATATCTAAACTTTTTCTATTGCCATTTCCTTTATTCCTGCCCTTTGATGGTAGAAAGATCACTCAGAGCTGCTCAGTATGTGGAATGAGCGATGGAGTCCACACCAGGGGATATTTTGTCGAGACACTTCATTTTCACAGCAATAGTGACTAGCAACATAGTTCCAAATGCCTACACATTCCCTAAAATTAGTGGTGACTGTTGGGTATGAGGTCCTTGGGTCTATAATGGAATGACTACAATGCCTATTTTAGACCTCTGGATTTCTGATCTCTAGTCTTTTGTGGGGGTCTGGGAAGAGTTTCAGGCTCTGAAACACTTATTTTAGGCAGGGTTTATGCTGCCCTGCAACAGGCAGATAGACTACACAGCTGCATTTTGACACTCTTTTCTCAGTAGAAAAAGCATAGTAATGCTTAGTAGTTTCATATAAGAGGAATCTACCTAAAGCAGTGCACATGCTAGACCTTCAGTTAGGAGTCTCTGCTAAGCTGTTTAACTTTCTTCAAATACAAGTTTTTATATGCAAGGTAGCACCATTTAACACTTTATTTATAGCTATTGCCAGTTTCATGGTCAGCTCTTGAGGATTTGCAAGGTCCTATGAGATATGTGATGAACACATGCACCACTTAGAGAAATTGGTAGGATCCTGAGCCAACATCCAAAGAGTGTTTAGGTGTTTCATTAGTGGAAATTCAGGTGCCTACATCTCTGTGCTTCTGGCTACCAATTTGGTAGTTTGGAAGCTGTTTATTGACCAAGGAATGAGATTTATCCAGAAAAAAACACTCACTTCACTTTCCAGTGCCATGTTCAATTTTCACTTGGATCAAATAATTTCCGCAAATTAATTTAGAGTTCAATTAAAGATGCCACATTTTGCTGGTTCTTCTATGCTGCATGTTGGAGACTGTCATCTAGCATTCTCCCTGTAGTAACAGGGTATCACCACCTATTTCCCCTCCTTCCAGGCCCAGTAATATGGTTGTTTTGCTACATGTTCTTATAGTGATAGAAATCAGTCTTCTGTGTCACAGCTAAGGTATTCTGGGATTTAATTAGTGATGGAAGTTCGAGTTAGTGCATGCTAGTAAGTTGACATTGCAGAGCTCAACACAGTGATGGATTGGACCTGATCAGCTGTGCTTTAAAATTGGTCTGAGCCTGCAATTTTGGGGCTTTAAAGTACCCGGATTCAGAGTCCTTCAACTGTCTTCTCATTCTCTCCTCTAGGTTTTCATTTAAGTTCACACACTTCCCATTGATATATCTGTAATTCAATTTACTTGACGTAGTCCTGATATCTGATATTAAAGGGAAAAAAAAGCTCCTTGAAGCTGAGTAAAGTAAACAAATTGCAGCTTAGGCTCTTTATATTCCCCACTCTCTCCTCCCACTCAAACACACCCACACACAGTATATTTTTTCAGCCTTAAGAGGAAAAGCACTACAGGCATCAAAGTTACCCGTTTCAAGAGTTCGTAAGGTCTGTAATCTGACAAAGCATGCTCACCTCACATCATATTTGGTGATAAATACCCAGAATTGCATCCAATAAGGGAAACATTGGATTGTTCTGCATTCCTGTTTTAAATGGCTGGCAGTAAAGACATTATGAAAGGAGAAAGGTAGTTAATTTAGTCACTGAGATAAAAATATACTCTTAAAAAATTTAATAAGCAAATTTCTAAATTGCTGTGTATTCTGATAAGAAACAATGCAAGTACAACATGCTGTCACTTGTCAGAAGCAGTTTCCTTCTTTCCTTGCTGAGTAGCCTTTGGGTTCTGTTCTCCACTGACTAAAGTGCAACTCAGATCATCTGGTGATGACTGTACCATTTCCCTTCTACTGAAGAGCAAAACAGCTTCCTGCTATGAGAAAAATACTCCAGCTTCAGGTTTACCACTTTTATCAGCCCCATTCCAAACTTGTGAAATCTCTAGCTATAGCAACCAAAGTGAATATTTCTACAGCTTCCTTCTGCACTTTGCTTTCAGTTAATGAGATATTTTTCAGAATCACAATCTTAGCTATTAAAAAAGTGTCTTCTAAAAGTAGCAGAGATCATGTTGGATCTGCTTGCTAAGCTTGAGCAGGGGCTGAATGAGCTTGTGCTCTTTTTCTTGAATAAAAGACTCTGTGTTTCATCATTATCTGAATATGAACATTTTGAGATAGGGTTCTTGGCAGAAGAGGCTAATTTCATAATTTGAAGGATGTTTTGGGCACTTTCTGGTCCTTGACACTATAAGTCAAATTTTGCTTGCATGACATCGGAGGTCAAGGCATACCTCACTTTTTTATGTGACGTGACAGAGAGGTCAAGATGTGTTTGTAGCAGGTTTATCATTTGTTTTGAATCCAATCTCCTCTGTAATGACAGCTGATTGTGATTGGTTAGTCCTGTTCTAAGATTGATTTAACCTTCATAATCCTCGACAGTTGACTTTCCAGAAAAATAAGTGTTTATAGAGGATGCACTTCATGAAGATGATCAGTCTTGACCTCTGTGTCTGAGCCTTGAACTTCCAGTCTACCAGCATTGTCCAACCTAGCACCAAGTGCTTTTGAGGAACACATCCAGAGAGTCCTAAGAAACATTCAGTGTTGTCCATATACCTTACATATGGATAACCACCAGTAAAATTAATTATCTTTCACTATCTTTTCCTGTAATTAACAGGATATCATTGGAAGAACTTATAAGACAATATAGACTATAGCACTACCAGGAAACAGGTTAGAGTCATATAGCTGTCACAGGGCTTGGCAGTGTGATTTAGAGATATCAAGTTTAGACGTGAACTGATGCAGTGCCAGAGTAGAACTGGGGCTGATATGAGCAAGGTCCTGGAAGCTGAATTAAT
>JAUBOD010000379.1:0-10874 GCA_032353885.1 Nothura maculosa
AAAGAAAGAAAGAAAGAAAGAAAGAAAGAAAGAAAGAAAGAAAGAGAGAAAGAAAGAAAGAAAGAAAGAAAGAAAGATTACTGCTTCTTTGCTCTGGCATGCAATAACTGTGAGGTGTGCAGCTCTGAATTCAATCAAGGTACAGGTCAAGCAATCAATTTTTCTGTAGAAAACTCCATCCACAGTAGTAGGGATTTCTACTGAAAAAAAATCAATGCCTGATGATAGCTCCAGGCTCTACTGAGTAACATGTGGTTGGTCGTGTAATGTGAGACATTATTATTAAGAAAACATGGCTATTGCTTTCACAGGTTAAAGATCCCCATAGAGGAGAAGTAGATAGAGGCCAAAAAGGGCAGAGAAGCAGATAAATGAGGAAAATAAACATTATCCTGTTAGAATTTTGCCTTTAAAAACAATAGATTATAGTAGAATATAATGTGGCACAGCTCTACTGGTGGTGCACCACTTGGCATTAGTAAAACTCAAAGTTTGGAGACAGAGACACATTTTCCCTCTCCCTGCTGAAATAGCATTCCCATTGTGTCTGCCATTCTTCTAACACTATAATGACCATATAATGTCCTGATGTTGCAGCATAAGAATGGAATGGCTTTTCAACCACAAAATTAATAGAGTTTTCATGTAACAGCCTCATTAATACTAAATGGGTTAATTATGGTAAAAATATTACCATAAATAGTAGAGAGATTAATAATTTAACAACTATAAAAGTATCACCATTTTTCATAAAAACTTATCTGAAACTCACCTAAATCACCATGGCCCAGAAAAATCTATATGTGCCTGGCACAGCCATGTACCTCATGAATACTCAAGGATCAGGTAGTCTCTGTTTAGGAACTGGGTTTTCTCATCTTTAAACAAATTTTACAGCTCTCTTGGAAAAACCAAGCTGCCTAATACTTTTCCAATTATATAAGCATAAGAACTATCTTTTCTATGTACATGTCTGATCTTCTCTTGCAGTTTTACTGCATAATAAGGCCTGAAGAGAACTCATTTCAGTTATTGGCTTGGATGCTCAAGTGAAGCTGTCCATCTGTTTAATCCTCATTTAATCACTGCCTAGGAAAACATAATGGTGATGAATCCTCCACCTGGTCATCTTCCATGCCCTTTATTTAGAATATCAACTGAAGGCTGCCATGGCAATGGGAAGGAGCTGTCCATGCCCTCCTTGCATATCCCTCCCTAGGCATCCACCACTGTCTAATATCGTAGGATATATGATTAAATGCATCTTCACACTTCCTGAGGCAGAGCTGTGAGCTGAAAAACATAAAATGAACATTGTCCTCACATGCAAAGAAAGGAACTAATGAATGGAAATGGTTGTGAAAATGAAGATCCTGTGCCACACTGGAATAACAGAAAAACAAAGGCAAAGAAAATCAGAAAGAAATTTTCTCCCCAGTCACACACATGATGTGGAGCTATTAGTTATAACCACCTGGCTTTCTAAAAGGATGTTCATAGAAAAGCAGCAGCGCTAGAGTCTGAGAGAACACATGCACAAAATCCATTAGCAATTTGTAAGGGGTGAACCATGCTGACAGACTAATTCCTCTCAGTAGCAGCTCTGGACTGAGGTGCACAGCATCAACTGTCCAATTTCAGGGAGCAGCACCAGCAGGCTTGCCAGGATCTGCAACAATCACCCCCACAAACATCACTAAGTAGTTCTATTTTCCCTACTGCTGATGGCAAAAGTGCCCAAGCAGCTCACAAGAGGATAGATTCCACTTCTTGTAGACAGGAATACGCCTGACATCATTTTATAGCAGCAGCATGCTTTAGTGAATACCCTCAGATCTCAAAAAGGAGAGAAATGCTAATGTAGTACCCAATGTTTTCAAAACTAAGGGTTTCGTGTGCCTCACTATTAGGCTAATTTAATTTTGGTAATAGATTTTATTTTCCCAATGTACTGGACAGGTCTGAAAATCAAGCCCCTTCAAGGTACCAGAAAATGACCAAGAACAAAAAGGCCTAAAAGTAACCTAGACAGACTTCATGTTAGAATATTTTAACCACTCTTTTACCTGGTTTACAACTAGTACACATACCAAGAGAGAGAAAAATGTAATTTTAAATATACCAGTATAGTGTCCCAGTTTTGCTTTATTAGCCTCATAATGTAATACTAATTTTTTACTGCTCTGATTTAAAAGTCCAAAGGCTTCTTGCTACAAAGTGAAATGCCCTTCCAAATTTCGGATTATAACCAAATTAAAATGAAATTAATATATGACAATAAAAAGTGTGAAGTAATATGTAATAAAAGTGGTTATTTAAAGATAATAACAAGGATAATATGTTACAGTATTTTTCATTATTCTAAAACTCTTATCTATCATTTCCATGGTTAGGATAAATCTTCAGAAAGAGGAGGCAACTCCAAATAGAAGGCAACTCCAGTTACACTTTCCTCATTGTGCATGAACATTTTGTTTAAGCAGCAGATCTACACAAATAATTATTCAAGTGTTAAGAATGGGAAAAGGGTTTAAGAATGGGAAAAACTTTTTACAAGTAACAAAATTCTAAACCTTTCTTTCACTTTGATAACAAAATCTGCTGCAAAATCTGAAGCAAAAGGTACAGTTACAGCATATGGCAAACAGCACAATAAAGATTTTATCTTTAACAGCAGAGCAGAAAAAAAATAAAAGTGCACATCTCACATCTTGCACTATTAAGACATAGTCGAGTTCTTAATATTGTTTCTATCAAATATTTGCTTTCTACCAAAATCTCATATACAGCTATATATTGGGCAGCTGTGGTCCAAAAACAGAAGAGAGAGTTTGGAAGCAGATACATAACATGTTTTTCCCTCTCTCACAGACAAACTAGGAATTTGAATCAAATGTTTCCAAAGAGATAAATAACCATTAAAACAAAAATCTAAATTAAACTATATTTCTCATTCTTGAGATTGTCGCGCAGCTTATTCTGAATATTAAGAAATATGAAAGAGGCAGGTCAAAAATATCTGTCACTGAATGTATTTTTTTCTTGCACTTTATTAAATAAAGAAAGATCAATAATGAAATAAAGCCTTCACAAAATGGCATGAAACTTCTTTAAGTTTAATTGTACCTTCTTTTCACTATTTTTGTCCCAGATTTGACTTGAACTCTTTTTATGTTTGCTTTCCACTATCTTATCTTGTGAATGACACTTCATTTTTATATCTCTTATTAGGAGAGGAAAGAAGCTCCCCAAGCTTCTTTAATTGCTATTGATGGTATTTGCTGCACCTTTTCTAGCTTAGAGTGCAGTAAAAAAGGTAGATAGACCCTTTTGGAGTGGCTTAAGAGTCAGCTCCCTACATCAATTCAGAAACAGAACCAGTTTTCTTAGTAAATCCTAAAACAATGTAGTATTAGAAGGGTATATTTTTTTAACTCTGTTGAAATAAGGAATTTTTAGCCATTTTCTCACCATTTCACAGGCCATTGCTTACAGCTCTGAGGAAAGTGCTGCCGTATATACTGGCAAGTAGATGAGCTTCAATTTTTCTCTAGCAATTCCAGAACATATATTTCTGTTACTAAAATACAAACTGCATTTTGAAGTCCAGAAAAATTCTGGCTATATAAATGAGATTGCAAGTAGCAGGCAGGAACCCACTGCCATAAACATCTGATTGTACTTGTGCACACTTTACTAAACAGATGTAAAAATCAGGTTCTTCACTGTGGTCCTGGGAAGGGAAATGAGGGATGGTTAAGCACAGGGAAGTAGTGAACATGCTGGGCTACAAAACAAGGACAGAGACAGAAGCCATGCTGCCTGAACACTGTGGTCCTGAGAAAGATTAACTTTCACACCAGATATCTATTTTCATACAGTAGATGTAATTTTCTTTGTTTCAAGCAATATTTTATTCCAGTAATAATGTTTAAATTCTAAGAAACCAACTTTTATTATCAGTGTTTTGCTGATTTTGATGGACTTTCTTAAAAGCAGAGCCTGCAGTTTCTCTTCGAGACAACAGGTGACTTCTGATCCCTTTAATTAAGCAAACAACAAGCTCAGTCCCCTCCAGGGACACAAATATATAGTCAATAGAGGTTCACTCTTTCTTTAGAACAAAAGTGGAAATTAATGGAATATGTTACCTAGACAACCAAACATCTGCAGCACTGGTAAATTATACCAAAAGGTAGCCAGCAGGGAATGAGTCTGATGACACTGCCCAGGTAAGAAGCAAGACTCCTGCCAGGGCAGGTAAAGATTAAAACAAACTATTCCAAAATTCAGCAAGCAAGATTTTACAAACCAACTGCAGGTAGCTTCATCTTATATAGGTAGAAAGGCAAAAATCTTACCTCTCACAGCACTGTCTTGCCCTCTCAGTAATGCAGGACTGCTTTTAAAAGACATTATTTCCTGCTTCTTTTAAATGATACACCTGTACTTTTTACTACTCAAAATGAACCACCAGCATCAGACATAGTTTTTGATAATATCAAGAGAGGAGTGTGTAAAAATAGTCTAACCTAAATAATTATTTTTAAACTGTTCTTATCAATGTCAATGGCAAATTTTCCACTGACTTCAGCAAGGACTGTCAGGATGCTGAGACCAAATTCAAAGTCACTGAGCTCTCGGGAAGGATCATATTGACCTTAACAGTGTTGAGTCAAGTCCTGGTGGAGAATAATTTCCTTTTTGTAATATTCTTTGGAGTATCAGGAGGGGTTACTATCACACTACTTTCTCCTAGGTTTTTTTTCTACCTACATGGCTTTTAAATGAGTTCAGGAAAGCAGTTTTAAACAAAAACAAAAACAAAATATGTCACTATGGGGGGAGGGGAGGAGTTCCTGTGACTAAGAAATGAAAAGATTTCATATTTTCAAGCGACTTGCACAGATAATGAGACTAGAGAAAACAAAAAGGCAAAAATTATTTTATCTTGGTATTGAAGCCAGAGAGCTATTTCAATAGAAGGAGCTATGACATATTCAGTGCCACATCTGTTTATCACTACGTGCTAATGTACTGTACTTGTCAGTGCTGCATCTCCAAGTTTTATATGCATGTGTTTGTGGGTATGTGTAGGAGGGGTATGTGTGTGTGTGTATATATTTATATATATAAAAAAACGATAAGCAGAACAAAAGAGAGGAACTGAAGGCCTTCAGATGCATAACATGGATAATGTGACTGACAAAGAATAAGATAAGCGGAGGACAGAGAAATCAAATTTACAAAATTTTTCTATTTACCACATTCAAAACTAACCCATTTTCATGTGAGAATGAGATTGTAGAAATAGAGACAGATAAAAAAGAGCTTGACAGCTACTGACATAGCCAGGTAAGTTAAAACCTTATGAATTTTAATAAGTGTGTTGGCCCTGTACAAATTCTTTTTAAGATAGTGAAAAACCTGAAAGGAAATAAGATAACATTTTTCAAGTTGATTATATTGCTCAGAATTGGGTTTACGCCAATTCTTCCTTCTTCCTCCACTGAACCCCACTCAAGCTGATGTTTGGCTTTATATAGTATAATAAGAAATGTTTATTACTAGCAGGTAGGCAAAGATTACAGATGACTCTTTTGTCCTTAATGTCCACTTATTGTACCTGCTGTTAGGCTGGAGAGACTGTTTTGAGGCAGTGCACTCACTAAGAGGCTGTTAGTCATCCTGAGCTCTTCAGTTGAGCTTTTTCGCTGCAGCAGAATGGGAGCAAAATTGGTGCTGTGTCAGCTCGCTGAATGTAAATCAAACTGAAAGAAGGAAAATGTTGTTATAATGCAGTCCTTAGGAACAGAGAATATAAGGTCAGAGATGAAACAAGGGAAAGATCTCACAAGCTTATGATTATCCAGCTTTCAAGCCCTGCATAAACTGAATCTACCTTCCCTGGAAAGCAGCTTCTCCCGTTCTCTTCTTGGAGGAACCCATCAGAGCTGGCTCTGCTGCCATCAAGGACATTTTGCTCTTGAGGACCCTCTGCATTTCTGCATCTGGCTTTTCTGCTAGAGGGATGGGCATGACTGATGCACCACAGAGGGTTGCCTTTCTATTTAAATTTTTCGTAGTCAGGCAGATGGAGTCTCTTGGAAGCAACAGATCTGCTTCTTTTTAATCTATGCATAGAGAAGTCAACAGATTCCTTAGCCATCTCCACTCCTACATGCACCCTGTTCAGATAAGCAATCAAGTGCCAAAGTCTGAGTGCTGGGGAATTCAGTGCAGGACTTTAGACTCAGTGCTGTCAGCACATGCTTCAACATGAGTACAAGAACTAAACGAACTAACTTAAAACAAGAATTATTATGAAATTTTGGTTGTATAAATATCTATTTAATCATTTATGAATACTGTATATTTTTCATAAAGTCCCAACCTTACAGACAGACCTATTTTCAAGCAGATGTGTGCTCAGGACAAAGGATATTGAATGATGTGATTGTAAATGCATTATTCATTTCTAGTCATTACTGATGACCTTATATATAACTTGTGAGTGACAGAGCGTAGCCCAGATATGAATGATCTCTGTGGAAAAGTATTCTGTATCTATGTGTGTCTGCTTGCAAAATGTGTTTAGTATAACCACAGTGTTTTAGCATTCATGATTTTATATTTGTGTGTTTCCAAATTTAAGTATAGTGCCTTGGGCAATGTTGGGTGGAACAGGTATACAACAGGTTTCTTCTGAGGCATGTACTGTTTACCCAGAACCCTGGGAAGTCAGTTTCATATTCTGAGAAGGGAAAGATTATTCTAATTGAAAGCTGTATTTATATTAATAGGGATTGTGTCACTGAATTTTCAATAAGGACAGTGGCTCCAAATGTAGAGTCATTCAGGTACTTGGAAGTACCATTTGAACAAAAATTTGTTACTTAATTCTTAGTAAGCTGCACTGTATTGAGGAAAAGTTGCTGTAATGTAAATGGTGGACTATTGATGGTACAAACAGTTTTGCCCGTGAAAATTGCATCAAGCACAGATAGATTTATCTGCACTGAATAATTCAGGAAAGCTATTCCAAATTAAGAAAAATTAACTAGTCACACAAGAGTTACATAATTACAGCTACATAATTATGTATTTACATAATTAGTTACATGTAATATAGTTACATATATGTAACATAGTTACAGAATTAGTTATGTAAGTCACATTATTAGTTACATAAAATTTATTATCTACATAGTATGTAATTACATACATTAGCTACATATATAGGACATGCTATATAATATATTCATTTCTGTATTTTTTATATATATAGAACTCAATATGTGTGTACATACATATTACATATACAAACATACACACAGAAATAAACATTCCAAACTAATAAAAGAGGCTGTTAGTTTTCAGTGACTTCACTGTGGAAGTAAATTGAAAATAAATACTTGAAAATAGAAATCTATAATACAATGAATATAGATTATGTAAAATATATGAATTTCAAGGAACTTACTTCGATCAAGTTACATGCATGTATGAAAACTAAAGTAGCCTGAAATTTATTCCTCTCAGCTACTTTTAAAATAAATCAGGATGTCGGCGACAGTTACTCCAAGGATCAGGGGACTATTTGCAGGGTGAACAGATAGCCAATTTTACTGACAAAAGATCTTCTCTTTTATCCCATTACACTCGACTGGATCGCACTCCCAACCAATTGTAAATTAACACACTCTCCTTTTGTCTTTATCTTATCACTTGTTGCCAGGCTGCATCAAATCATTGGGCTTCTGCATGACCATGAAGCTAATTGGATAGTTGTGATGTAATCCTTAAAAACTATGTTTCACTTGCTTGAACCAGTTCGGTCTAGCTGCCTCAGCAGTTTACTGTTACACTTATCTGTTAATGGTCCCGACATTAGGAGTCACTGTATTGAAATCTCTTATCAAAAAAGTCTACAGAGGAATTTAATATGAATTAATTAATCCAGTAAAAAGTATTTTTAATATACTTTATTGAAAATCTTCAAGAAGACCACTCTTCATAAATGTTATTATGTTTTTAGCACTGAATAAAATTGTTTGTTCAGAAATTTAATAATATACCTTAAAAATACTCCTCTTAAAAATCAACTCTTCTTAATGATCTCACGGAGATAAGCATTAAAGAAAACACTTTAAAAGTATAGCTACAAGTAAACTATGGAAATTCTCCTTAAAATGCAATTTATGATCTCTTGGTGATTGGTGATCTCAAGGTGAACACCTTGATATAGCAGTGGGAACCAGGTCTGCTCTGCTTCAGTGCTGGTAACAAACTGCCCAGTAGTCTCTACATGAGCAAGGTAGAGCACCTAACAACAACAACAAAAACACATAACAATCTGGCTTTATATCTAGCTATTTTTACTGAAAAATAAAGACATATCAAGAAGAAAAATAAAAGCAGATCACTGTCACCATCTCAACTCAACACAAAGAACCTCGGAAATCAATCTTCATTAACATTTTTAAATCTACCATCATTCTCAAATTTCTTTGGCTATTTACCAACCTAAATAAAACATCACCATGAGGCGGATTTTTTTATTACTTACAATATTTGGTTACAATAATGAAAATGAAGCTGAAAGAGATACTACAGATACTACTACCGGACTACAAAGTCCCAAAGATGAGTTCCCACCAGGTGGGAACAGTGCCCTAGTGTTGGAAACACATAGTATTTTGAGGCAGTTTTACCTTTTAATGAAAGAGGGATAGATTTCCTTGGGTGTTTTGCAGATGCTTGTGGGTAAAAATGTCTGCTCAGCTAGTTACTATAGTGCAGCCAATGCCAGCCAAATTGTAAACTTCTAGTAATCTGTATATGCATTAACATCTCTGAAACTTATTTATTTCTGAATTATTGTTTGAAAAATCAAAGAATATAAGGTTTTAACTTCAGATTCTGTTCAAGAGTTTGAGTGTGAACTTCATCTTCCTTTATACGAGCATAGGCACAGGAAATTCATATGAGAATATCTATAGCAGTCTGATTACATGCAGATCCTCACTGAAAACCCTCTTGAGTCCAGCTGTAAAGACCACACTTATTTTGGTAAAAGACCTTTAAATATACACTGTGATAAAGAAAAAAAAAAGATACCTATAAATGTAAGTAAAATTGCAGTAAGGAAAAGAAATTCAGAGATGAGATTTCACAAGAGATAGAGAAAAAAATGTAATTATTTTAAAGATCATTATTTTGTCAAAGAATATAAATATATATACTAAAGACTGATTAAACACTTTGTATCAGACTACATAGAGGACATAAAATAGTTGAAAAAGTGGCATTTAAAACTGTTCTGCCCCACAAGATTACAAGGGATTATGGCTAGGAACGGTTTTAAATTTTAAAAATAATTTGTCTAAATTCCTGTACTTTTCCCCACTAACATGAGTGGGATCACCTTTTTCAGCCCTGACTTAAATAGTTAGCACTATTTAAGCATCTCAACTTGCCAATTAGGATTGACCCAATAGAGAACTGTGTTTTCTGAAAATTTTGTTAATGTCCTATATGCAATATTTTTCTGAATGGCAATAAAAAAACCATATTATCTAAATACCATACTTCAAATTGGAGAGAAAAACAGAAAAAGAGCACAATTGCCCATAAAACAGAAGAGAGCATTGCAACATCAAACAAGAATACGCCCTTCTCATTGTTTTTTTCTCATTGGGCTCAGTTTTTCATTTCCTTCTGTCTTATTTACTATTCTTTCTTTTCTCTTCCAAACACAAAACATATAATGATTTCCATACCTCTTGCAGTTCATGTGGCAAAGTGATACTGTTCTCTCCTGCTTACAGTAAGTAGAGCCTCCATTGAAATTCCAAGCCTGTTGAATCTTATTAATACAAACCTCTTACAAATGTATATTGTGCTGCGTCTCTCAACAGACACACTTTACTGTGTCAATTAAAACTGAAGCTTGTGGCCTTTCCTTACTGAAACCCTAACGGGAAAAATCTTTGTATGTAATAGTAACAGTTGCAGCAACATGAGCAGTAGAGATGTGCATTCATCCAAATCCCACCTCAGAAACCCTGAGATTTTGCTTGCTCAGAGGCTTCACAAAACATTTTTGTGTTTGGATTAATCTGCTGAGACTAGTTCTGAGGATAAAAAAGCAATTTCATCTTGAAATCCAGTGTGTACCAACAGCAGCAATGGGTAAACAAATAAACAAATAGAAAACAGAATAAAGAGAAGAAACGATATAAACTTCTGGAGAGAAATCTGGTACTACACAGAAGTGAAAACATGAAAAACAGACTATATATAGCAGGGTATTAGCATTAAATAGAAATACACAATACAACAGAGATTGTTTCTTTTAGCCGTTTTCTCTACTTTTTATACCATGTATTTTTTCCTGGAAAAAAATGGTGCTTCCACTCTTCTTCAGTCCCAAAGAACGCTCTATATTCTAGTTATATCCAAAGCAGGACAGGTTAACTACAGGAAACTGTCACCTAATATATAATGCGTTTAGGCATAAAATATGCAAATACAGTATTCTTGTGGTTCAGGAGGTGTAAATTTGGACAAGAAAAAAAATATATGTGGCCAGATATTCAAACTATATAAAAAATGAACCTACACTGAAGTCAAAGTGAGATAAGTTCAGGAACCACTGAATAGGAAAAGCAGAGAACAGTAATGAAAGGATTCACTAGCAGCAGTTACTATGGCTACATTTTGATTATAGATATGATGCAAAATATTATAGAGCTCTTAAAATGTTCACCTGCTTAAAAACAAAGTATGTTTTAACATTTTTTTCTGCATTTTCAGGTAGAGAGAGGGAGTGAGGAGACTGGAACTGGCCTCTTTTCAGTGGTGGCCACTGA
>JAUBOD010000379.1:10974-23941 GCA_032353885.1 Nothura maculosa
CATTTTTTTCTGCATTTTCAGGTAGAGAGAGGGAGTGAGGAGACTGGAACTGGCCTCTTTTCAGTGGTGGCCACTGAGGAAACAACCACAAACTCAAGCATCAAAAGTTCCACAGAAACTTAAGGAAAAATTTCTTAGCAGTGAGGGTGACAGAACATTGAACAGGGTGCCAAGAGAGGTTGTGGAATCTCCTTCTCTGGAGATCTTCAAACTTGCTTGGACAGAGCCCTGTGCCTCTATGCTCTAGGAGTATTGGACTAGATGCTCTCTAGAGGTCTCTTCCAACTCTAAGGATTCTATGATTTTATCATTCTTTGAGTCAGGAGGGTTTTGGGGGGATCTAACAAAAACATACCTTCCTTGCACACAATATGTTCATCATCAAAATTATCATTTGCTGAGGTTTACAGGCAAGGATGAATTTAATTTTCAGCATTTTCTTTTGGTGTGAATGGGTCATAAGCTGTAGCTCTTCCATGCTCTGTATTGGATTTGCAAGATCTGAAGCAGCTGTAGTAGAAGTTATAGCAACAGGTAGCCAGAAGTACTCACATACACTCACTCTCCTCACTCTCAAATGTAGACAGGCACACAAAAAGTTACAAGTGTAATACTGAGTGGAGGGTAAACTTTCTTCAGTTTATTCAGAAAGATGCGCATATTGCTCTGAATAAAAGCTCACGGTTGATGCAAATCTCTGTGGGACAACATAGTAGCCATGACCTTAGAAAAGTGCTGAATAGCCAGTGAAAAAACCAAGCATATAAAGATCAGAACTAATGTATTTTACCTGTTGCCTTTCTGTTTAAGATGAATGTACTAGAATATTAACCTTTGTTTCTTTTTAAAATTGTGTTTCCAGTACTATCATAATAATGATCTCATGTATATCATGACTTCTTTCATCTTGTAAAACACCCAAACACTTTCAAATGCCAATGAATCACTAAAATGCACCTCCATTTAGTCAAATGCTTATATATTTCTTAACAATCTGTATATGAGTGTTATTGCATGAAAGTTATGTGAGATCAACTAATTTACAGTTTTTTTCTTAATTCTATATGATAATAAATTACCGTTAATTTTGCAGTTAAACATCATTTTATTTACAATCCATCCATTCTCTGAATTAGATATACATAATAAACTATTCCTTTCACAGCTATTTGATTGAATGGCACTCCAAGACCAGGGAGACATGGAAATAATTCTCTCCAAAGCAACTGAGAATGAGAATACTAATATAATGCTTTTTGAAGTTTTATAGAAAATTGATTTGCATACATAATCTATTAAAAAAAAAGCAAAAACATTTTCTAGAAAAATTACTTATTGCTACTGCTCTATTTCTTTGGTCCCTTTAAATTCTTTTTTTATAAAATTTCTCTTTATATAAATTGTGTATCACTTACATATTGACTATGGCTTTCTTTTCCTCTGGAATAATGTAGTTCAGAATGTAGATACTCACCTGAAGTGACTCAGGTGATAGGCTTGAAAAAGTCTATCAAGTTGATAAGTTTTGTTGAAAAATCAGCAAAGTGATTTTTCATGATTTTTCATTTACAGGGCAACAAACAGATACCATAGTAATTCTCTGCCCCGATAGTAAAATAAAATCAAGTTACTTAACTTTTAAGATATGACAGGGTAGATATACCAGACAAGGCAAATAAAAAGTCAAAGAAACTATTAAAATTTTCTTCAGGTTGCTACCAACAAGAACCTACAGTTTTGAAATGTAAGGATCAAGTCAAATATATCTGTAGTTAAACATCTACGTTACAAATTTTCTTAGGATTAAGATGTCAACACTGCTTTGCCAACTTGTATTTTCATGATGTAAAACACATTTGATTGAGATCTGTCTTCCCACCACATATTAGTTTCTGTGTTTTCATGTGCATTTTGTCAATTTGCTCCTTTATGTGGATGTGTGCTGTCAATATTTTGTAAAATGGCAAATATTAAAGCACCACATTACCTCTCTGAGCTAGATATTTTCTCATTTGATAGATGTAGAACTAGAAAAAAAGTAATTGTTGCAAAATATGTTACAGTGATTGCAGGTCAAGAGCCATGATTAGAAATCAAGTATTCTACTGCTTAGTAGTTTGTGCTAAGACAACAATCACACTTCTTTCTTTCACTCCCTGTGATACAGTATGTTTTCAGTATAATGCAATCATCCCAAAGTACTCCTACAATTAGAGATTTTAAACTTCATTATTACTGATGGAGTTGGGACTAATTAATAATTCCCAAAAGAACAGTTAGCATAATTTACATTTTGACAATAGAGTATGAAAATTAAAAGAATATATGCACATTTCCAGATGTCTTTGTATTAGTGACATTAGTGACATTAATAATTTGTTATATTCACTGCTTCATATTTATTTAATTTTTTCATAGGGCATGATAAATGTAATTAAAATTAATGAAACCTAAAGAATACATAGGGGAACAGATGTCAATATCAATTGTATTTGCCACTTGTATAAATACAAGTCTGAAGTTGGAGATTTGCATTAATATTTGATTTAACTGGAAGTTGACTTGTACATGATCAATTGATACGTTGTCTTTCTTATTTTACTGTAATCAAAATAGTCATATCAGGTTAATAAAATAAGGACAATTATTCATAAAGCAATTTTGTAGTAACTTTTTTTTTACTCCATAATAGTAGTTCCTATAATGAAGGAACTTATAAAACTTCAATGACCTCACAATTAAATCTTCCTGATAGTTCTGATAATATTGTGGCACTGATTTTATGTAAAACTAGAAAAAAAATGGCAAGTATTTAATACATGCTCATTTTAGCTTTATGTATGTTCATTATTTGGACTGAATCTAAAATTAAATTTGTGTCTATGGCTCAAATATTTCAAAAGCCTGTTTCTGAATTTCTGAATTACGTTCTATAATTCCCTAAATTCATTTTTGGATAGAGACTCTGAAAACCCAGGGTTAGATTATGCTTTCCCATAATCAGGAAGTGGAAGAGGTCTTTTTGAAGGGGCACACTGCTATTCTCCAAGGTTATAAAACATACCGTAGATCTTTCTCTTGATTTGAACTACAAAGATCGAGTAGATACTAAGACAATAGTAGTAGATGCTAAGAAAATAGACAATACAAAGACTTATGAAAAATGTTAGTTGAGGATAACACATCATAAGATTTAGGGTGAATTACACAGTAGAGCTATGTCTAATCACAGAATGGTTGAGGTTAGAAGGGACCTCTAGAGATCATCTAGTCCAACGCCCCTGCTCCAGGGCATGGGGCACAGGGTGGCATCCAGGCAGGTTTGGAAGATCTCTAGAGGAGGAGACTCCACAACCTCCCTGGGCAGCCTGTCCCAGGGCTCTGTCACCCGCACAGGAAGGAAGTTCTTCCTCACATGGAGATGGAACTGCCTGCGTTGCTACTTACACCCATGACCCAACACCCAATCACCCAATCACCTAAGTTTGAAATCACTGCTGGATGCAAGCAAGGTAGTTGCTACCTAAGGCACATCTGAGAGAGCAGATATATGTGGAAGATGTTAAAAGGCTTCACTTTCTCCTGAATTTTAACTGTGTAATCCTTAATATCATAGGGTGAATAGGGTCGCATTGAACATATCATTCCTAAAGCAATCTAGTATTTATTTTAGCACCAAGCAATTTTTTGTAATTCTTCAGTTTATGTAAACAGTTAAGGCTGTGGATACTTCTGGAAGATTCCTCAGTGAACCCATGTTCTTTTACAAAGAGTTTAAATCTTATTTTGCTTTTTAAGATAGAAAAAAAATAAAGTGGAAAAAAAATTTTTTTCAACTGACTTCAGCAGTTAAAAGTAGCAGATTAAAATGGTCACATATCACAAACAGGCTAATAAAAGCAACAAAACCATAGCATGTCAAACTAGCTGACAGGTGCAGACAGTGCATGCTGACAGGCCCCTACACGATCCTATTCATTGCTAGAGGAGAACACTCTTTGTACCTTTTTTCCAGGGATAGTCTGTTGTCTCACATACGTCCTCCCTGAGCTGGACCAACCCTGCACGATGCCAGGCAACTTGTTCCTTTCCATCCCACCACCATACTGTCTTACAAATGGCATGATGATGGCATTGACTCAGGCAATCACTGGAGCTAGCAGCTTTCCCAGCTTGGCAGTGGAGACAGCCATCCTGTATTTGTTGAAATTGCAGTAGAGAATATGTTTTATATTATTATATTGATATGCAGTAAAGAATATGTTTTCCTTATTTTAGATACTGTCTTTGGTATTCTGTATGGCTGTCTTGTCTTTACAAGCAAAAAGTTACTGACTTTTCGGGAGACTGCTCATATGCTAAGTCATCAGTTGTGTTTTATTTTGTACTATCAGCAGTGTGCGTTATCATAAATAAAACATCCTTGTATCTGAAACACCAAGACAAAACTGATGTTTTAGATGTTATCATTTTTTTTTTATTCTGAGCTTCATAGAATGGTTCAAATCTTTTTTCTCCTCTTCACTGAAACTTTTCCAACTATCATGGAAAGTGCAGGCTTTGAAGTACACATGTCTAAATCAAGAACCTATACTGGGAGTGCAATAAGGGGAGAGAATAAATAGTCTCCTGACAGAGATACAGAGCACTTCAATCAGAGCACCTCTCAAAAGTGAATCTGCAGTAAGGCTACTTTACTACCCAAAGCCCTAAGCTCACATGCCAAAAAAAGCGTGAATCTGCCAAAGATTTCCCTTTGTGTATGAATTTTACATTACACATGATTTTCCAAATTATGCAAAGAATCCAGATACTAAGAAAGTTTATTTATCACTCTTGGGGGTCACTGATAGAATTAGGCCCAAACTGAAGTTGAGAATCAGAGCCAAAGCACTCCAAAGGCTGAAGTCTATGAAGCAGTGACTTAAAGCAGGAGAGAATAATAGAAGTGTTGCTGAGTATCACAAAAAAAAATTAGAATAAAAGTGTATATTTGGTCCTGGTTTCTACATACTCATGTCTGCAGAAAGCATTAAGAAAACCGGATTGTGGAGGTGAAAATAGCTAATTAAACTCAATGAATAGGGAAAAGTGAAAATAAAAATATAGAATATCTCCACTGAGCAGTTCGAAAGTCTAGCTGATTGGATTGCAGGGACTTCTTTCCAGATTGTTGCAGGAAGCCTCAAGTATCCAAGAGTTGTTATTAATTTGGATTGTCTTATTTATTCTCTATGAAGAAAACAGAGGCACAGTACAACAGACTGCAAATAGCATTTGCATTTGGATGAGAGAAGCTGAACTTTAAGCGAACAGCCAAAGACAGGCAATCTTTTGCAAGATGGAAACCGAGGAAGCAGAATAGAAGGCATATCTAAGAGCCTTTCTTTTCAACTCTAGGCTTTCAAAGCTCTCATCTGGGATGAGAGCTTTTCAAACGATTTTATTGGCTCTGCATGAATTTATAGCAGAGTTTTACATAAAAAGGCAAAAAATGATGAAACCATAAAAAGTGGTTCCAAAAATAATTCACAAGTGACTCCAAAAAAAGATCATCTTCCCAGTTTGTTAGGATACGAATACATAAAGTATCACAAAAATATGGCCTGTTATTAAATTCAACCTTCATTTCAAGACTTTAAATTCTCTCAGTGTCAACTTCTGAAAATATAATTCTGTGAACAAAATTACATTTGCAGAGGCCTTGTTCTTTCATTTGTGAACATTTCTTATCCCAAAGTCAAGCACAGAACAAATCTGTCTTTACCCACATTCTACTATTTCTTTGGGAAAAAGCAACACATCCAGCAAGAGTGTGTGCAGATAAATCTGGAGATTGCACACTTAGCCCTCTAAAATTCAACTTATAAGCCCAGAAAAGGCAACATATGTAGATATATACACCAGCAGTGCACTCCTCTGCATTTTTGGCTGCTATTGCTTTTTCAAATTGCGATAGATTTATGATATAGTACTACATAAAAAAGAGGATTATTCATACTGAGGTATACTTCATTATTAATATTCATAATGAAGTATACAGCTCATAATTTCACCTTCAACTAACTATGCACCAAGATGTGCTGCAAATGTAATACAAACATCACCATATTACAGGACTTTGAAAAATGGAACCCTTTTTTTTGTGATTCTGAAGTTTCATGCAATTCAATTATAACTTTTATCTGGCTTTGACATAAATTGACAATTACTGGTTTGCTCAACTGCCCAATATAAAGGATTCTCCTCATACTGCTACCAGGAGTTTCACAAACAATGCCATGATATTTTTTCTTAATTAGCAGTGAAACATTGCCATTTTTGATTTCAGTGAAATTGAAATAATCCTCTGGAAACTGTTTTGGCTCATTTTCTCATGCCAGTGGAGAGATCAGTCAGTCAACCTTATTAATTGTATATCTCCATAAATGATTTGCAAATCCTTCTACTTGTTTTTCAAACTGGCTGCCCTACAGTAGCTAATCCTCCTGAACAACACTATCTGCTTAATCTTCACCTGAAATCCTAGGATTTGTAGAACAGCTCCTAATTCATTTATATTTCCTACTGGAAAACAAAACAAAACAAAAATTTTAATAACAATGAACCATTGAAAGGTTTCTAGAGTCATACACGTAGGGGAAAAAAAAAGAAATAAAATGCCAACAATGTTTCTCTGAGGCTTTTAAAATAATAAAAGACCAGAGAGAAGAGAAGAAAAAAAATAAATGAGAGAAGTTTTTCAGAGAAGAATCTTGGTACAAAGCCCTCCTTGAGCTGAAGCTCTATGATCCTCTATTTGCTTTTTAAAAGCATTGCCAGAGCGAATACTACCACACTCATTAGAACTGCATTTCATTCATTAGTGATTTAGATATTGTGCCAAAATGCCAAGATGAGCATAGACAACAAGGTACAAATAGTACTTCTCTTGACAAAATGGTCACAGATAGATGCTTTTCCTGATGTTTTACTGTCAATCAATATAATGAATGAGCTAGCCATCAATGGCTTCTGGAGCATGCTTGAATACATATAAAGCCACTTATACAACTATAGAGAGGACTCCTAATTCTGAATCAGGTCATTCATTTGTCTTGTTTTCAAAAGAACAGTAAAAAAAGATACTAATTTCATTGCCTAGGGATGCAGAGATGCTTGAAGCAGAAAATGAATACCTGTTATTCTGCATGCATGTACAAATTAGGAGCAATATACTCTGACAAGGTTAGTCACTGAGCTCTTAAAAAGCCTAGCTGCTGGCAGAGGCTCTGCATTATCCACAACGGAACTGGTTATGGGGCTCAATGTTCTGCTAAAATGATTCCTTGTAATGCTTTACCCTTTGCAAACTATCTCGCATGACTTATATCACAAAATACACAGTTTCTTGCATATAGTAAATCCCATGCAACAGGAGAATTCAAATGGTAACTCAGGAGCTCAGAGTAGAAAAAGACCTTCATTTACAAAAATGTATATTATTGTAATCAAGACATTGAACATTTACACAGTGTTATTCATCAAAGAATTACTACATGGGACCTTTACCAGATACAAAAGATTTGCATGGTAAGAAATGTAGCCACTTTTTCTTTTTAATGACCAGCACCACTATAAAAAAAATGTCTGCTCAAAGACGAAAGGCGCTATACACTCTTGAAACTAGATTAACTGGCATTGTAGAGGAAATTTTTCCTACAACACTTTAATTAAACAGAAATTTCAAGAGTGACATTTTTCTCAGCAATCATTCCTGGAGTTTCTGAGGATTTTTTTTCTTTGGAATCACAGATGATATAAAAATTCAGGTTGGAAGGGATGTCAAACAATCTCTAGTTCAACGTCCTGCTTAAACTCAAAAATGAAGTCATATAAAGTTGCTCATATTTTCTCTTGTTTCAGTTCTTACATATTATCTCTCTTATCCACTATGTACCTCTTCAAAGAGTCTAAATTAGTATTCTTGACAACCTCACAAGTATTAGAAAATTCAATCTTGTTGTCAAGCAAATTGGCTATTCCCTCTATTTGCGTACCATCTGAGAACCTGATGAGGTTTTCCAGCTGGTTCTCTAGTATCTCCTTCAAGTGATGAAGAGAGAAGCTGAACATCATTTGTTACTGTTCTTCAGGTAGAGCCTTCAGCCCAATCATCCAGTCAATTTTTTATTCACCTTGCTGTCCACCCATCCAAACTACAACATCCTGACTTAGATACAAAAAAACGGTGGACGACAGTGGCTAAAGTCTTGCTAAATTTGAAGGCAATGATATCCTCTCTCCTTGTCTACAAATCCTGTCATTTTATCAAAATCTTAATTAGGGTGATCACCCATGATTTACCGTTGGTAAATCCATAGTGACTGTGCCTAGTCCTGTTCTTCTTCATGTGACCAAAATTACAATCCAACAGAACTTGGTAAATGATTTTCCATCGGACTGAAATGAGGCTAACTGCTCTTGATTAAGATGCAACATTTATCTTTCTCTACTCATCAGTGACCTTCCCCAAATTTCCTGAACTTTCATTAATGACAGATAGCAGCATTGCCATGCTATCAAGCAGCTCTCTTGGTGTCTTCAATGAATTCTCTCTTGTTTTAATATGAGAGATGTGTCAAATAATCCCTGACACAGTCCCCATCAAATAATACTTCTATCTGATCTCATTATACAGCTTCAATGAATGTGTATTGCAGCTATCAAGATTATTTTATTTCCAGTCACTTCTACTCATAAATATGCTGTCATAAGGCACTGCAAGTCTGTTGCCAAAGTGTACTACAAGATGTGTAAATTGGCTAAAGCACAGAAGGAATTAATTAAATTCAAAAATTTAGGTGCCACAGTGTTTTAATTTTTTTTTCAAGAGATTTTTGTTTTACTGGTCAAAGAAGGAGACTTCTGCAAGAGAAGCTGAATGACTTCATTCAGGATTTAGAAAAATCTGAAAAGAGAACATCAAAGACTTAAAACTTTTCTGCCTTTTTCACAGAAAAGTGCACTCTTCTTTGACAATCCAATACTTTCCCAAGTAACCGCTTAATTTAAAATACTATTTTCTACTTTGAAACAGCTTTTGCAGAAATGATCCAATAAACCCTTCTTGGATCAGGCTATCACATACAGCCAAGGCAGTATGACATCAGATCTTGCCTCAGGCATCTGGATTTCACATTCTTTTAAGAGAAAGCAGAAGTGACTATCAACATTTTAGCTGTAGGCCATTACAACAAAAAACTATGACAGCAATGGATGACATTTCTTGAATCAGGATATTGGAGTCTCAAGCCTGCTGGAAAAAAAACAACTTCTCTTTTTGACATTGATCTCTAATTTTTACATTTATTTTTAAGTCCATCTTTAGCTCAAGAGCTTGCCAAGGGAGACAAAAAGTTGGGATTCAGCTTTCAAATGAAGAAATTTCTTTCTTGTCACCTGGAAGAATTTGAGAAACACTTATTTTTCAGTCTCTTACAAAACATTACAACAAGAAAAAATACTGTGCATATCAGGACAACTTCAGAGAATCTGTAATCCTGGTGGGTCTATCTGCAATGTTCTGGATTCTAGATTACAACTTCAACCTGCCTCCAAAATGGTAATTCAATGAGATTTTTCTCATAAATTGTCCGAGGAGGAACCAAAAGAAAATTTCAAATATATACTCAATTTTATTTCAAAGAGGATTGTGATGTTTCAGATAGTCTTAGTCAGCAAAAGACACTCATGTAACTTGTGCTGCTAACAAAAGTAAGTAATTTCCTCCTCTATCATTTCAACCTCAACCTGTCAAATGGGATCATGATTATGTAAGTTTAGCAGCAGCAGTTGAACTTACTAAGGAACATACAATACAAGATCACAAAATTAAGTGAAAAGTTCTGCCTCTTTCAAAGAATCAATGAAAGTAAAAAAAAAGCCATCTTTATAAACAATACAGGATTTTAAATAAATGGATTTTTATTTTAGTCTGCATCATGTATTATCAATGATAAAACTGCTAACTTCTGTGAAGATTTATGCCTCAACAGCAAATTCAGTGTGACAAAGCCTTAACACTTAACTGTAGAATATATAATGATATTTAGCTCACTCCTTTTTTCCCAGTTTTATGGCACATGCTTATCATTAAAGAGGTTGCACTATTACAATTCTGAACTTGAGGTCTAAAAAGAATAATTATAGATTAGTAGTTAATAAGTATATATTTATTTATTGGTAAGAATATAATGTTGTTTGATATGTAATTAATCTGTATGAATATTTTAATTTTTTAAATGTCATACATGATTATTTAAAGCACATGCAGGATAGCATCATTAGATTTTAACATCTTAAAGTAAGCCAGGATTTAAATACAAATTCCTCTTTTGTAGAATAAGAAGTTAAATTAACCCTCCACAGAAATGATATAAGGAAGGAAAATAGTTAGATGAAATCTGCTTAAAATATCACTTTTTAACCTGATAATATTCACAGGAGAGGTATAACATTATTAAAGACTGAGTGCATCCATGTGCCTATGTGTGTCCACATGAGAGATGAATATTGACTAAAATATTCACTACCTTGGAAGCTCATTTGATTAATGAACATAGAAAAAAATAAAATAAATTGTCTAAATTATTTCACATCTCTGACTCAAGCTAGTGTTTGATTAAATTGTCGTGGAAAATGTCATTTAGGATTTAACAATGGCCCACTATAAAGAATACATAGTCTTCATATGATAACAAAATCACAGCCTCAGAGATTGAAATTAGAGATAATAATCTATTTTTTTATGAGAGTGAATTGAATTATTAGGCATTAAGTCTTCCAGAAAAAAATCATGACTACTTCATTTTAAATTCATACAGCTAACATTATTATTACTGTCATCTACTCCTACTATAATGACTTTAATAGAATGACTAACTGACAAAATTAATTTATAGAAGTTCAGATAAATTAAAGTCTTCAAGTTTGGTACAGTGGGGATAGCTGAGTACACAAAACTTAAATATTTGACCTTCTCTCTCTCCATCAGATACCACTCACAGACATGAGGCTCTTTCGAAAAGAGTTCTTCTAAGCATATCCCTAGCTCTGGAGTCACCCAGTGGTAAGAAGGACATCAAAGTGTATGAAGGTGCTGAAGGAAGGGCAGACTGCCTACAGCCACAGTGAGTCTACATCACTAAAGGTTGCCTCAAATCTAAGCAGAGCCCTTTGAGCTCTCCAATGCTGCTTTTCTTCTGGTGGTTAAAGGCTAAAGGTGGAGGGAGACCAAGGACACTGCAGGTCTCTGCATTCATAAGTGGCACATAATCAAGTGGTTGGGAACAGCAGATCTTAGAGTGTCCTGCCACTCCTCTCCAGGCAGCATATATAGGTCAATTGAGGGGGGAAAAAAAAGAGAGAGAGAATTAGCAGTTTTCCACCAATTCTTGTTGGGCAATACTGACAACCATAGCAGAGCTCTGCTGCAACAGCATCAGTAAAAGGGAAGATGCTCACTCATCCCTCAATGCTCAACCCCTGCTAAAGGGAAAGAACCAGTGGCTCAAACAAGACTCATCAAAAGGCTCCATCTACCAGCTGGACAAACTTCAACCTGGCTGCACCAAGGAAGCACATCGTGGAGTCCCACCCATCTACAGAAGAGTTCACAATCATCTCCTTAACATCACAGTTATGCACCTGTAACAATGGTCCAGTCATGCTATGACCATCTACTGCCCTTAGCCAGGACATGAGAAAAGAGGGACAAGAAGATATGCTCAGAGAAATAGCATGAATTCCTGTAAACCTTGATATATATATTGACAGACTGCAAAATAACAGAGACCCTTTGTATGGCATCTTCTATGAAGGTGAAATGGAGAAAATCAAAACTACCGGGTGAATCAGCACCAGAGCACTCCATGACAGGCAGCACTCCAAGCACAAAGGGATTTTGTTCAGCATCGAAACATAAAACAGGATTCTCAGGATAAATATCACCAATAAAACCAATTCCACCAGGAAAAAATATTGATTTAAAATCAACATTACCTCAACCATTAGAAACTTGAAAGAAAAAAATCTAGCTAGCTCCATCACTGGTCTGTTAGAAGAACACAAGTTATTTTTGCATATTCTGTCTAAGTTTCATCACCTAAAATATTGGCAAAATGATGCTCTGTTTCAAGCATTTGAGCCCATCCAACAAGAAGTACTATACTGCTCATGTTTGCTATATTTAAAGACTCCTCAGAGTCCTTACAAAAAAAAAATCTCTCTTCTATCTTGCCTGGGTGAACCTCACTATAGTTTAACTATAGTACTATAGGTTAACTTCTAAACAAATCTGATGTAATTAGGTATTTCTGAAAATGAAATGGTGGATCTGTAATCTGTGGATTTAAAAGATTGGCAAAGAGTAAAGTACCAAGTGTAGCTCATTTAAATAAATTTATCCTCATAGTTGCAGAAGAATGTGGGTTATCACAAGTAGACACAACCTTTATTCTTTTTGCTTCTGGCAACTTCTGGAAAGCAGGAAGGTTTGCTGCAGTTACAGCTCAAAACCCAAAGGCATTTGCAGCCTTATTATAAGAGTTCCTAATTTTTCAATTTATAGTTAAATATAAACTCACTGACAAGTACAAGATGCTCCAGAGCTAGGAAAGCTTTTATTGAACTGTAATTTTAGACTTTCTTTTTAATAAAAATAAAACAAAAAACCCGTGTTTGCTGAAAAGGATCCTAAAGAAACATAATCAGTATTGGCAATTAATAAATTCAAATTGAGGCAGCTTGGGCAGAGTCTATACTTACTTCTATATGTGGACTGCATGATGAGTCAAAAATTTGATGGTGAAATGTCTCAAAATAAATAATAATTATCATGTAGAGGCTGAGAGAGCTGGGCCTGTTCAGCCTGGAGAAGAGAAGGCTGAGGGGGGACCTGATCACGGTGTATAAATACCTCAAGGGA
>JAUBOD010000379.1:45562-85799 GCA_032353885.1 Nothura maculosa
GCCTTCTTGGTCACCAGGGCACACTGCTGTCTCATGGTCATCTTGTCGTCCACCATGACACCCAGGTCCCTCTCTGCAGGGCTGCTCTCCAGCAGGTCAGCCCCCAATCTGTACTGGTGTCCAGGGTTATTTCTCCCCAAGTGCAGGACTCTGCACTTGCCCTTATTGAACTTCATTCTCACCACCCAGTGGTCCAGTCTGGGTGGTCCAGATGTTGCCTCACTAGGGCTGTGTATAGGGGGACGATCACTTCCCTTGATCTGCTGGAGATGCTTTTCTTAATGCACCACAGGATCCCATTGGCCTTCTTATATATATGTATATATATAAATATGGAAATATGAACATAGCTTTCTCAAACCCAATCTCACTGTAAGGCTGCTGAGTTAGTAAATAATCCTCAAATGAACCTGTGACTCATATTATAGTCATAGACCATCAAGTATCTCATCTACCCAAAACATGATAGAGTTCTTCCCACACTAAAAACTATGGCAGTTTTTTACACCATATTTTGGATAAACTCCTTTCTAGTGCGACTCCACAAAATATTTATTTACTTGCTTACAACTTTTCCTAAATGAACCTAGACTTCTATAAGCACGGAAGAGTTTTCATACAACAAAACTGGAGAAACCAATAAAAGCACAGTTAACTGGGTGATTAAAACCTTAACTCTACCTTCATCAACTTCTCATTTATTATTTCTTCTAGCTCATCTTTGCTCCTTCTACAAAGAACAGCTCTCCCACATATTCATTCTCTCCAATTTTTCCTCAAACTTTTCTCATAGGTTACCTCAAAACTCTCGTCACCACAGGAGATAATTTACTTCAGATTAATTTAATGAGATTGATCCAAACACGAGCCTTTATGAGTTCTTTAGCAAAATTAGTATTTCTAGCATAAGAAGTGACAATTCCATCACAGGACCACATATCAATATGTGCTCACAGTGGTATATTCTCACCACCACAAATGTCATGACTGTTAAAACAATGCTAAGCATATATAACACCTGTTATTCTGGAAAATCCTTTCATTCTGAAGGCACTGATAGAATCCAAGAAGAACTGGTATAACACTATGAATGGGAAGAGTAAGGAAGGACACTGAAATATAAGCCTGCTAATAATGCTGTAAATCAAAACAATGCAATGGTGGCTTGTGGAGCTGAGGTATTGAAAGGAATTAATTCCCTCTATGTCACTATGATAGTGAAAATGTATCAACATAATCTTGCCACTACTGTACAATCAATCAGCCACAGAAATAACAGTGGACAGTTTACTTCTCTGACATCTCTCTTTCATGCTTTCATATTTAAGTCCTCTGTTTTTGCCCTCTTCATATTACAATCCACTTGACTACCATTCTACAGATGACTTATTCTCTCTCTCTGAAACACAATCTCTTATTTATATGCAAGAGATACTCTATTACAACGGTTTGGAACAAAGCCTGATTTTGTCAAGTAGTTGTTTTAAAGGATTTGCATTTCTAAACATTCTGTATGCATTTAAATGCACTTAAATAAGAAAACCATCTGTACATTCTTTATTTGAAACTATGCTTGGCAAACAATTATTACAATTTTAAGTAGCATACCATTAAACATATGGTTAAATGACAACATATTTACTTATTTCCAGATCAATTCACTTGAAAGAACTGTCTTGTTTAATATTAAAATTCATAAAGCAAAGGTTTTTAATAATATAAAACACTCACATATATAATAAGGACTCTTTTCCTCAAGAGAAAATAAATGATAATTGGTTGAATTTTTAGAGTTGCACATGAAGTTAGATCCTTTGGTACAAGGCAACAGTCCACTTGGTCTCTTTGTCAAGGAAACCGTGTAATAAAGTCTGACAATCTCACAGATTCTTTCTGAAAAACATTTACAGTTTGTATATGGACTTAAGGAGATCACCTGAAATGAGTACATATTACTGCAGTTCTTGCAAGTCTATAACGAAATCATGGTCCACTCATGCAAGATACTGAATCAATGTATGCAATATTTCTCTTCACATTTTTCTAATACTCTCTAAAACATGACAAATAGTAACCAAAAGGTCAAAGTTTGTTACACAGATATATGGTATGAAAAACTGGTATGAAAAAAATCACAAAAAGCAAAACAACAACAACAATAACCAAAAGAAAGCAATTGGAATTATGAGCTCTTGCTTCTTCTTGATTTTACTAAAATGGTAAAATCTGTCTTTACTAGAAAAAATGCCTGCATAAATGCAATGATTTTTTGGAAAAAATCTGCTGCATGAAGAAGTAAAAACAAGGTTCCACGAAGTTATTTAACCTACAAATTCACCCCTGAGTCTTATACGCAAACTATATTTGTTCTTGTTCCAGAATACTCCCAGGCTAATGTTTCTTGTTAAAAAGGAATGGGTGATGCATGTCTCCATGATATATTTCCATAGTAGAATTATCAGGAAAACATATCGAAGTAAGTGTGGAAAGTAGCTTTATACGGAAGATGAGATTTGTAACTCTGTCTAGTCTCAATTGCTTGAATAAGATAGCGTCATATTTTCTTAATTATTCTCCTTTCACACAATATAATAAATATATTTGCAGAAGTAGATCTAGAAACATTTTCACTGGTTAGTGGTAAACAAAAACATCCTTAAAACAGCTCTACCTTATGTTAGTGAGGATGCATAACAATGAACTTCAAGGTGCCAGCTTCAAACCGGCAAGAAAATGTGTACATGAAAATAAAATCGTCATAATGTCAAGAGAGTGATAATACTTTCAGAGAGTGATCTGAGAGGTTTGGTTCTGAAAGCCCAATTAGAAAACACACACCTGAAGCAATCATGAAAACTGCAGGAAAGCTACGCATTTTGAAAAGGGCCAGTTGGAGACACTATACAACATGAGCAGCCCCTGTACTAGGTTATTAGTTATCAGGAAAAAAACACTGTAAACGAAAATAGACTATCTTCTCCTTTTGTATGCTCTGGCATAGAAAAAAATTGCACAGTGGATGTCATATTTTTCTTGAACTTTAAAGCAGATACTTCATGTGCACTGTACATTGAAATGGGAACATTCACATCATTGTTTGCTTTGCCGTTCTCTCCATCTTCTCTTCTAGTCCTAACATCTAGTGTTGCAATCAATTTCATTCTTCAAAGACCTCTCGGTTTTGTTACCTAAAACAGTGTACAGTCTTGTGTATTACAAGTCTTCACATAATTTTAGTTTTACTGGCATTTCTAAAACATTCTTTCTTTATTGCTTCCAGTATTCTGCCTACATTCTTTTTTAAATTATTTATGTCCTCTTCTGTTGTTGCTTACATTTTTTGCATAATTGTTGACTTTTATTCTTGGCTAAATTGGTCTAGTGATTTTCTATTCTGTTTAGGTAGGATTGTTTCTTATGTTGAGTTGATATTTACATTAACTAGGCTATTTGAGTACACTGGGATATCTCAGCTTTTTTTTAATTGCTAAATATGACTACTGTATAAAATTTGAAGAATGAAATGAAATAATACTACTAAATTTCCTTACTCCAGGACACTGTTTTGAGAGACATTCCTATCCCTGTCCCCTGCCAATTCTTTTTCCTTGGTAAAATATTTACCATTTTGCTTTTATATACTAATTTGAACTTTAATTCAGCACTTTTCATTTTGTCATCTCCAAGAGAGACAAATAACAATAGTTTATCCTTTGAAGGAGCTATGTGGCACAAAAAACCCTCAGGACTTCCCTATGGCATGTGTCCTATTGCCTAGCCTAGAATGTGGCCTGCAGTAGATAAGCCAAACACAGCAATGCTCCAACAATTTCTATTCTGGTTTCCATGCCACAGACATCATTATGGGGAACTAAGAGACAACAAAGATGTTTCAAGCCCAGAATTAAGGACTGTCTCTTGAACAGTTAGGCTAAAAGGATTCTAAATGAATGATAAATTAGGCCTAGAGGGAAGATTTTATATAAAACGTAAATTATACCAGCTTAGATGCCTTCAGACTAATCTCTGATTTTGCCCATTAGTCTTTCTTTGTTGTAATGCAAACCATAATAGATTGATTCACTTTACTCTTTTACTTATACACATCTAATGAATATTACTAGGCTTTGTTCCCCTCTCATATTCTTTCTGAAATATTGAGTGACCCGAGCTAACAATCTCAATGCTGGATCCCTAATGATCCATAAGCAATGAGCCTCATAACTTCCTCTTGCCAAACAAGCTTTCATTTTCATTTTAGATGATTTTATGCTCCTTAGTATTATGAAAACAAGTAAATCTTTTCTTTTCTGGTTAGAAGAGTTTCCATTTTTAATGATTTATTTGTTTCTCTTCCGTGGAATTCCCTACTCTTAGCTGTGGGAACAGGTGAACAGGTTAGCAAGCTGACTTTCTACACGATATACATAGTATAGGAAAGATATTTTACATGCTTAAAAATATCTTGCTTTGAAATGTACCTGTATATAATTTGGCTTAAAGGACTATCTTCTCTCACAGAAACTAACACTTTTAATAGCTGCATTGCTGTGGCCTTTCAGGGTTAGGAGCAAAGACAGAGATTTTGGCACAAAGAAACCCCTAGAGTTACAACAGCCTCAGTGAGTAACACTAACAGAGGGAAATTTAAACCTTGTCCTGTCAAGCATTTGCTCTCTTCCCAGGAAATAAAACATTTTGTTAAAGACTGAGTCAATTACTCCACAGGTATACTTTATATTGAGGCAAACTTGATTCACTAATCAGTTAGGGTCATCAAACATTAAGTAGTCTTCGAGAAAATTTCTACTGGAAAATAGTCAATTTTACCTGGTCTGGTCACAGACTAGGACCTTTATACCATGGCAAAGCAGCATGTGAAGAAAATTGTGCATGACCAGCATAGTAAGATCAAAGGGGATAGGATCCCCCTGCCTTGCTAGTGGTCATCACATGCCTGTGCGGTCCTCTTCTCAGAACCCCTAGGGGCAGTGGGTGGGAACAAGGTTAAAGAGTCTCCTTGATCTTTGCCTGGGGATACGCAAAGCTCAGACTCTCAATACTAGCCCAGTCCCGGCCTTGCCCCAGCCCTTTCTCATTCTGATCTGCCACTGTGAATGTCCCAACCTTGTCTCTGCACTGCTCAACAGGGCAGCTTTCTGCGCTAGGTGCTGCAGGAAAGGTCTGGCTTCAGAACTGCCCCAGTATCCTGCTGATACTGCCCTGCTCCCCAGGACTCCACTCCAATATCTCCTACTGAAGTAAGAAATAGTTGCAGTGGTTAAGGAAGAAAGCGATTTTCCTACATGCTACAGTTGCAGTTAAGGCAGCTAAATAAGTCTAATCAGAAACTACTTAGCATGTCTTATGGTATCTTTAACAACTGTGACCTATATTGCTCCATAATTGTCACAAACATTATCTGTCTCAGCATCTTCAGTGCTTACAATGTCAATTTTCTTTACAGGTATGGGGGAGAGGAAAAGTGCTTTAACAAAATTATTCTTTCATTCCACTTAGATCACATTCAACAAAATTAGCACACATTTTTACCACTGGTAAAAGCACAAGATGAGTTTTGTACCTGAGGCTGGATTTTGAAGGCATAACTACAGTCACTTTCTCTTTTCCATTTTGTACCTTTTGGCAAGCTGGAATAATATGTGCAATGATGGTCCTGATGCATTACTATAATTTTAAAAAAACTCACGTGTACTTATGTTTTTTATATTCAAATATGTAGTTTTCCAGACTTGAGAACCTCAAATCTGGTTTCAAAATGTTTAAAGACAGAGCTATGTGTTCACTTGCAGCAAGATCTTGTTCACAAGCATATCTTACATGCTCAGTCACCAGTCTGCTCATTTCTTTATTGAATAAACTTTTTGGCACTTTCTCATTCACTGCATATTTCTTGTCATGCATCCCTATTAGATCTCAAAAAAAATATTCTTTGTACATTTTGGTATCCTAGTTACCATGCAGTAGTAGTATTCTGAGATATTTTCAGTGAACTAGAAAATGCTATACATTTTTATATATATCTATAATATACATACACACACATACATACACACATACAGAAAGTTTGCACTATTGAGACAATGAGAAAGCACAGACTTCATGTCTCATGCCGGAAAACAGAACTCTCAATCCCAGATGTATAGAGCAGCTTCCTATGAGATCCCAAAAGATTCCCTCCGCAAGATTTAACAATCTTGTGTTGATAAAAAGCACTTAGCATACGCAGAAGAATATTTTGCAATCATTATCTGTCAGTGGCAATAAAATTATGACAGAAGTGGAAATAAACATTTGCTGAAATTTTCGAAGTACTAAAATCAGATGTAGCTTGATGAAGATATCAAACCATCAGAGTGAAAGCGTAAGGGGCATGTAGAATACAGGAGCCTGGTTCAGCTGTTAATTTTCAATTTCCCATTCAAAACAGTGAAATTTCTATAGTCTCCATAATTTATAGATAAACTGATAATTGATGTAGCTCATATTCATCCCTGTAGAACTCATATATAAAAGCAAGGTGAAAAAACATTCTACCAAAAGTTCTACAGATCCATTAAGTTTTTTTTCAGACTTGAACTTCTTTATTCAAAGTTAAACAAAGAATGTAAAGATAAAAATAGAAGTTGCAAAAAATGCAAAGGCTATTGGCTATTTCTTGTTTCTTAATGCACTGGCATACTTATGAACATAAGGCATTAAATTTACAAACTAGATTATCAAAAATTAATTCAAAAAGAGTATTCCACCATCTAAAACAAGGTGCAGAAATATGAACTTGAGAGTATTAGGAAAGTTATTTTGGCTTCAGTGTATACTGCTGTGAAACTGAAACGAGCATTACCTTCAGACAGAGATAAAAACGAATCAGAAGAGTTGAGGTCTACACATTGGAAGAAGTATTTGTGACAAGGCTTATATAACATCCTGTTACACAGTCCCAGGAGAAGAGCAGGTCTGAAACTATTTCAGAGGTGATAATAGTAAAAGCCATCATCCTGAGACATGATTATTATGAACATCTGATTTATGTTCTCCATACAGTCTGTTCTTCCAGATACTATCACCCATGAAGACATCCAGTTTCCTAACTGAACAATACAAATCTTTCCATCTCTCTTCATATGGGACATTTCCTCATGTTTTCTATGTCTGCTTCTCAGTTCCTTTTTTCTCTCTTTCTTATTCTGCTTAAGAGTGACTGCTACAGAAGGCAGGAGGGCACTTTATTGATTTATATAATGCCAAACTATCAGCTGGAGTTTGACCTGCTGCTTTAAATTACAGGCTACCAGACTCCTCCAGCTTAGTCCAATTGCCCTAAAACAGGGTATAGATTCACTCTACAGTCAAAGGTGGGAGACTGCAGCTTGTGCAGATACATCTCAGGCAGCTTTAAATGAGGGAGGCTGGAGAAGGCAGAGCAGCTCAGTACAGGCTACAAAGCCCTCCTGAGAAGCTATATAAATATTTGGGCAATTAGCCAAGGCTAAGCTCCACGTTGCCCTGGCTACGCTGCCAGGAGTACCTGAAGCAGCTCTGTTCAGATGAGCTCAGGGGACGTATGGGAGCCAGAGCTGCAGCGGTCCTGCCAGGCAGTCCTGACCCTCAGTTCAGCCTGGAGCTACAGCGAGTGGACACGAATAACCTTAGCTGTGAGTCCTTGCTTGTTTGTTCAGCACAGTGCAGTATGAAAACAGGAGGGTTTCATTTATCACACAGGTTTTACACTGATGTTGTTCCCTGGAAAAGAGAAGTCTCCAAAGAGCAGAGAGGACAATGCAAACATTCAGCCTTTATACTACTCTCTACATGCCAGATGTTCAATTTCTCACTTCTGACTCCTGCTTTCAGTGGGAACTGATGGCTTGTGCCTCTTCATAGATACATAGCAGCATTCCAGATGATAGATAAATCCTGAAAACACTGCTGACAGGTAAAAGGAACATAAGGGCACAAGTTTAACTGGGTCTGTGTGTGAAGCCTAGCACTTAAGATAGCCTCTCTCAGTAGATATGACTAATTACTTACTGATAGTCCCAATGCACAAATACTTTGTGTCCATCTTTTTGCTGCAAAATCTAGGTAGGAAACAAAAACAGACAAACAAAAAACACTTAGGCAAGTGTAGCAATTTGTTATTTAAAGGCAAATCCTGATTTTGTGATGTGTCTACCAGCACATAAAGTAAGTCTTTTGGAGAATATTTTTACTTAAAGGTAAGAGCATAAGAACAAACATCAGATTCTGAGATGCTTCTGAAATATAACAGGGAAGCTGTATTTCCTGGAGGATATAAAAAGGTTTTGTATTTTAACAATCTCATTGAAGAGTTGTTTGATTTATACTCTGATGTTAATGACTGTAGGACATAAGTCTTTTTAAGCATTTTCAGGCAATATAGAAATACTTGAAAATATCTAAGACACAGTAATCCTTTGGCATATATTTCACTTACCAAAAACAAACAAACAAAAAAACGGAGACATGATTTTTTATATTCAAATCCACAAAGCTTTGAAATTGGCATGAAGATTCAGATCAAGGATGAATGGAAAAAAGACATGCTGCAATTAAAAAGATACCCATAGTGTTAACATATAACACTGAAACAATCATTAAGAAAAAAAATATAATCCATTATTGATTTCTGCTAGATCATTTTCATACCTTCTAAAAAAAAAATCAGTCATCTCTCTTGTATTTAAAAAGGCAATGCTAATGACATGTCAAATGATATACAGCAAGTTTGCCTGTTTTCAATTCCTTTGAGATAGGTGGTAAATGCTTGATTCTACTTTGTTTTTGTACATTTTGCATGCATAGAGTAATGACTCTCACTTTCAAGGAGATGCGCAATGGGGACACAATAAATATGAAAAAAATGACAAAAATATACTTCTTTCAGATCACTGCTTTGAACTGGTGGTTTAGGAAGGCAGCCCTGATGCAAATATAAACAAAGTCTGCAAGCTTAAAAGCTACCTTCATCTTATGCTTAAAAGAACACAAACTGAATTTTAAAATCAAAAAGATGGGGCAACATAGTTGTATCGTGAGAAAATCTAATTCTTAGGCTGCCCTTAGGCACCAGAACCAACAGAATATTTGGAAGGACTGTGTAGAGGATTATTATTTGATCCCTGTCTCAAGCTCTGAGTTTGCACTGTGCTTCACTCTCTATTGAAAAACATCCCTGGTCTCACAGACCAAGTTGGGCCTCTTGTTCTGCAAGTTCAAATACCTTAAAGTTTAGCTGAAACGGGATAATGCCCAAAAATTGTCAAGACAAACAAAGGAGATAAAAAGAACAGCTGGATCTCCATCTTCATTTTTTGTGCTATGACTTCTCTTTGCTTTGTCATTACTATTTTTCAAGCAGAAGCATCATGCAGAAAAATGCATAATATATGAATAACACACATCAAGCCCAGGTAGTTAACAGGTAGTTATCTTAATGTAGCTAAATTTGAAAACAGGGAAAATATAGGGAAGATTGTGTAAGGGTGAGTGAGACATAAGAAAAGGATAAGCTTTATACTTTATTCTGCAAGTTTAGGAGCTATTTGCTGGTATAACTAACTTCTCTACTGCAGCTGATGCATATTCCTCATTGCCTCTTATAACATTTTTTACATGTGTTTTATATTTAGCAGGGAATTGCATTATGTTTCTTGCTGTTAACACTAGAATTAAGGGAAGAGGATGAGCTGGGGAGCAGGTCATGTGTGTGCTAAATAAAGTGATTTTTAAAAGTTATTCCTTAGCACACTAGTGAGTGATAGATAAAAACACTAAAAATAAGCAAAGCTCATCTACTTTTTCTCCTGAACATCAACTTTTTTTGAAATTCATAGAAATGACCCTTATTTTTTATGTATTTTTTATCAGCACTTCATTATGTTTCTTTTTTTATCTGAGTAAAAAATTTATATATAGGTTTATTAAAGAAAGCCAGACTAGATTAATGGTACTGTGTTTTTTTACTTTGAGAAATAAAATTTAACATAATAAAAACAATCGATTCATTACTTTCTTTCTTGATAATTGCAATTGTTTCTCTAGTTTATTGCAACTATTATTTATACTGTGATTTGAACTCACCAAACATTGAATAGTAAAACAGAGTTTCAGGACTTTCTTTAAGATGAGAGGAAAATCCAGGGAATATTTTCTACCTTCCCTTCCAAGCTACTGTTATGATGGAAATATTTGTGAGACACAAACTAGTTACAGTTGACCAGTCCTATCTCTGGCTTCCCACAAAAATTAGTCAGGTTATTAACTACATGTTATATTTCTGCATTGTCATATTGAATCAAAATCATAACAGCTGACAGTTTTGTCTAGCAAGGTATCAACAGTTTCCACTTATTTACACATAAGTGTGCACACATGTGCAAACATACAGAATAAAGATTAGTACTAGCTGGAAGAAAGAGGGGGAAGATTTTAAAGGCTACACTTTTTCTCAGCAGTTGCTTTTATAAATTTAGAAGTGATGGTCATAAATATGTTGAAATCTGCAGCTCTTCACTGCACATTCTAAAGAAATGCTTTGCAGAAAGCACAGAATCTATGAAAAAAATGGAAAAGTTTACACAGAATAGGAATAGAGGAGACATAGGCAGGCTTTCCAGTGAAGTTTGCAAAACCTCTGATAATTAAGATTATTTAAATCTCTGATAATTGAGATTATTTAATAAGAAGCATGCTTTTGTGTCCCCAAGTGCACTTGATATGAGATTTTTACCCTTACCCTTACTAGCGGGCACACAGAGAAGATTCCCCTGGCAATTCAACTTCGTGACAAACAAAGAAGAAAAGATTAGATTGGGCAGGAAAATTTGCCCATATAAAGGACTTTCAAAGTTAACATAAGCTCTTTATAATAGATACAACCTTGATTGGCAACCTGAAGTGACAGGCACTGTAATTGAGGAGACTTAGGTGAGGATCAGTGATTGAACTTTTAAGTGCTAATCAGAATTATAGCACTGATCGATCCTGAACAATTTTAAGCCTACTAATCAAATGATGTGGGCTGACAATTAGTAAGGCATTAAAATAATGAGTTCAGGAAGAAACAAAGGGTATTGATCAGAAACTCGGAAGGAGGAAAAAAAAGATAGGGCATCTGAATTTCAGAATGAAAAATATTCCACAGGTGATGGAAAAGCAAGTTCATCACTCTGAAAGCAAACATAAAACAAAAGTTTAATTAGAAAAAAACTCCAACACTATTAAGTTTATATGAGTTTGCTGCAGTTGGAGAGAGGTGGCAGTGGGAATTATTCATAGTGAACAATGTATTCAGAATTTATATATGTTTCTGGCTGAATATAAATTATCCAAACTGTACACAGATTTATTGAACCTACCCAGACATTCCATAGGAGTAGGTCTGTCTTTGGAGCACTGCAATGCTGCTTCTGCGACTTCTTCTAAGGGCACAGACCATCTAATTGCTTCCTTTGGAAAATCTCACACTTCCAAAACATTACGTTTTGCAAAGAGTACCTATAGAGGACCAAGAGCTCTCACAGAAATATTTCCATTATTTGGCACTATTGAAGTAGCACAAAGCAATCACAAGTGAAAAGAGAGGGAAACAATGTACGTGTATGTTGAATCAATTATACTTTCTGCATTGTTTTTGTCGTAGCTTCCTATCCTTGACTGGAGACGCATACAGCTCTCCTTTCTCTGAAACGCAAACATGCTCCAAATCGCTCAATGTCACTTGCACTTTCAGCTCTATTTTTTGCTGGCTTTGTAGGATAAAGCTCTTTATGGAAATGAAAGAGCCTCCAGTATATGCATCAGTTATTCGCTGACTGCATCAGTAGAATCATCCCTGACCTACTTTTCCCTATTTTTTTCCATGTGCAGTTCTAATTATGTTCCTATTTACAGGACTGCCATTTGATATCTTTCATTTCTTGCTTCCAAATGCTTATTATGTTAGAATTCTCTATTACTGACTTTTTTTTCCAGATTTTGAGACTTCCCTAGATATTATTACAAATTGTGCTATTCAGGATAGCAACTAATGGCAAACCCAGAATGGGACAGCCCCGTACCAGGCTCTCAGACAGCAGAGGGAAGTGCACAACTGCGGGTCTGAAGATCTAAAGATGAAACCACAACTGAAGTCCTTCTCCTTAATAGCTTTTTCAAAAGAAAAGAGAAAACAAAAACAACAAATACTAACACTAACAAACACTAACAGCTTAACCAGATGCTGCATGCAAGATACAAGCTTTAGCTGAGTTGTTCTAGTAACCTCTGGCAGCGCAAAGTATTTCAAGCATCTATAAGGATAGATCAGCTGAAGAGCTAGTGGTGAAGACTGAATGGTACTGATGGTAAAGTTATCATTCAAAACAGTATATGTTGTTTTGTGTATGTATGATTTTTTCCCCCACATTCCAGCTAAATACAAAACCACTGAGAGGGCTTGGTTTTCCTCATACTAAGTCAAATTATCAATATATGCTCAAAGAAAATTCCTTTGATGCAGTGACTAATGGTAGATAGGTACTAAAGCCAGAATTGTTTTTGACCTAACTTTCCCTATCTAGTCTACTCACATATACCTCCTTTAGAGGTGATAGAGACACTCTAAATCTCCCCACAGGATGAATCCTACCTGTTTTATAATGAGAGCCAGTAAGCTAGAGAGAAAATTTACTACAAGAAATAACATCATGGTAAAGGAGCATTATTCCTAAATTGCATATTCTAAAAATGAGGTAAATAAAGAAGAGATTGGCAAATTATACTGGCTGGAGCTAGAAAACCTGCAACAGCATGCATGGGAAAAATAAACAACTTTTAACAGTATATGTGGGATATGTCACAACCACTAGCAGTTCTCGAATTTTATTTACTTAAGACGCAATGCCAAAACCTCAGCTGCTGTAAGCCAGCTTTATTTCATTGAACTCAATAGGACTTCATTAATTTACAGCAGAAGGATGTTTGGTCAATAAAATTTACAATCAGTGGAGAAATTAGAGCAGATGGCAGGCAAAAAGATTAAGGGAGTCACTGAATTTAGCCAAAAGAGAGAGAGAAAGTCTAGAGCCCTTATTCTTTAAGAAAATAAACTAAATGACCTTGTTTAGAAAATGCTGAAGGGAAAGAGACATATGCTTGAGGATTATCTGAGTCTGTATCACATAACCCAGGGTACAGCCTCAAAGTTAAGGTTGGTATAGGATTTAAGAGAGAAGTAAATCTCCTTTGGGAACCATTCAAAATATCGAGTGGATATTTGAGGGCTTCAGTGGATGCGCTCTGAATTTTCATCACATGGTTCAAACGCTGTCCTTCATGCTCTCCAACATGACTGCACTACTGTATTTTCACAGGACACACGGAAATTTTAAGTGCCAAAGATTTTTTTTTCTGTTTCAATAATGACAGTTAAGGAAAGGAAAAAATGCATAGAGTAGAATGACTTTCGCCTTTATAGCTGGAGGAATCAAGGTTCTGCAATACCAGGTAACTTTTACATGGAAAGTAATGGGGGTATGTTTTTGGATAGCAATCTAAGTTTATGAAATTGCACACCTGTGATTTACAGATCATCAGGGAATTCTTTACTCCCAGTACAGGAGAGTATGAATTTTTGTACATCAGGATCCTTGGGAAGATTTTATTATAAAAAGGAAAGTAAGCAAAGTTAAAATACTGGGTGCTTTGCTCTCTAGTCATTTCTCCTTCAATGTTTTAGTTCAAGCACTCAGAATGTTAAGATACTTTACACACCTGACAAACAAGAAGCTCATTTGTCATCAGCATATATTGTCAGATCTTTCCAGGGATCACTGAAATCCTGAGTGGTTCTGGAGATGGGCAGGCATATGTGTCTGGGGTAATGACAAAGGGATTTCTTCTCCCACTCTGAGAAAATGAAGAGACTTGAGACCTCATCTCACAGCACTGCAAGCACTGCCAGCTCCATACAGCACAGCATGCACCTTTCTTTCACCTAGCGAAAGAAAGGAGGTAGCAACCTAATCATCTAATGAAATGCATCAGAAGCAAGGGATAAACAGAAACCACATTCTTAAATCTTCTCCTTTCTGGATTCCTGAGCACACTTTGTATTCTGTCTTTATTTTGCTTTAAAGATTTCACAAGTTACTGTAGTGCCTTGGGCACTGTACTCCTGTGCATTCATCAGCTTTCATTGGGTCTTCTTCTTCTCCCTCCCATTGGACCTGTCTTCCCCATTCGTGTTTGTTCTCAGTTTCTTTGGTAAACAAGGCAAGACCCTATGTTGTTTGTCTCTGTGTACAAGATGAAAGCCTCCCATTCCTTCCTCTTCTGCCTGATACTGATGTCGCAGCACAAAATACACTTTCAAGATAAAAAGCCTATAAAAAAGGAAGCACACACTACAGAATTTCTCTTCTGTTATTGACTACAGGAATTCACAAATATAAGGAACAATGAGCACCTAAGCACAGACAGAAAGGCTGTGGTTACATTGACAATTTCTCTTGTGATATCATTTGTCACAATAATAAGGCACTTCATGGATTTGATTAAAACCCAGCCTGTTAGAGTGAATCACAGTACTCTCAATATGTGTCAACATTTTCATACAGCCTTCTGAAATATCCTAAATTATTTTACAGTGGCACTGGCACATGCAAAGAAGTAGAGTTACTAAATCCCATTGTTAACTACACCGACTCCTGACAAGATCTGATCTGGAGAGGAAGACAACACAGTGCTTTAAAATTCTTAAGGGGACTTGTTGAAAACCTAGTCCATCAAAACAAATCAACTGAAGAATAAGATCATACGCAACAGAATAACGCAGTAAAGAAATTATTTAAAACAGTAAGGTTGGCAGTAACAGATTTGAAGAGTTTGCTTTTAAATCAAGAGAAATATATCCTTTACTCTCTGTAAAGTTCCTCAGCAACAAGTGAAAATTAGAAATCTACCTGAAGGCTTACCAGTTTCTGCCTTCCTCAGAATCATTCACAGGGAAAATAAAATATTCATCTATATTCTACCTTACATCTCTGTGCTACAAACTGTTGTCACTCGATTCTAAAAAGTCTAGTCTATCATTTTCAGAAATAGATATATAAATGAAAAAAGGAATCACACATTTCTATTAGTTGGTAATCCCTCCAAGTTTGAGATTTCAAAGCAGCAGAAATTCTCTAAAGAAAGTAAAATATAAATGCTATTACAGGTAAGCCTTAACTACAAAAGTTCTCTTGCTTGTCTCAGTATTTTCAGAATTTTAATTATATTAGCAATATTCTAATGCCTTAAATTAGATTTAAAAATAATCATTTATCAAATTTCTGAACACAACAGTTGCTTCCTCCTATTGACTCAATTAAACAAGAAGAAATTATGCAGTCTATTAGAGCAATTGATAGGGCTGAGGAAAGCATAGGCAATCTTCAATGCCAGAGGCACAGATGTTGCTACAAGTAGAGTTTTAATTAAAAAAACAGCTCCCGAGAATTTTTTGCTGCTTAACACTGGAAATTTCTTTAACTTCATAAAAGAAGAAATGAGAAAAATACAACTATATGATAGTGCTTCTTCCATTCCTAAGTACAGCTGTAAAGAACAAATCAAGGGGAATGTTAGAAAAGCAGCCCAGAGGAATGATGAGATTAGCTAAGAGAGAAAATTACTACAGCAACAGATAAATTGAAATGGTTCAGTTTAAACCTAGGAACTTTTGTTATCATGGTGTGGGGATGCAACCCAAGACAACTGGTGTACATTATGTGAAATAGTACGTTCTATATGAAACAGTATGTTTGCAAATAGTGCTGCAGAATTTGCTAAAACTTAGATTTGTCTCCTTTCTGGATTTGGATACAAAGACTCTGGAATTTCACAGTAGTAACAATTAGTTTGTTATATTGGGACAGTGAAAAAAAATGGAATAAAATCAGAGAAAATACAGCTTGCACTAGAACGTCCACAAAATTTAGAAGGACTCAGTACTTTGAAATTGAGTAAAGCAACGATGCCTCTTAAAGAGAAAGATGGGAGTCAGCCTCATAAATTCTCCTCATGTTCTTCTGCTGTTTCACTGTAGGATTAAGCATAAACAAACCGATATCTCCAAGCTTTAATGTACTTATGAGTACTCTGAATATAAGAGTGGTTCTGTACTTTGCAAGGTTATTAGAAAATAATGAGCTGAGGCCTAGATAGTCTTTTCCATCAGACCTTCTGATTTCATTATTCATTATTTCTATGTCAGAGTATTCCTGTTAAGATTATAATTACTCTTCAGTTCACAAAAATGACACTCAAAGATTGCAGCTGACATGAGCTTCACTTTGCAATATGCTATGAACATACAAAGTTAAGAGGACCAGCCATGCACCAGTCTGTCTTTGCAAGGAAGGATGTGCATCTCACCTAAATCCCTCTCAAGCATAGTTCATCCTTAAAAAGAAAAACATCAAAAATAGTTTTAAAATATATTTTTTCCTTTTTTTTTCTTTTCTTCTTCTTCTCTTGCCCAGAGCAAGCTATATGAAAACGGACAGAAACCAGACCTTTCCGCTTGTACAACACTGGCCTCTCTCCTGGAGCTTTTCCATCAACCTGCACTCAGTAGTCTACCATAAAATTCACGTGGTTCCCTCCCATCTGTGACTAGTTTCCCCTTACCATGTTCATATACCTCAAATCTTATTCAGATATAAACTTTTTTTAAAAGGTTTTTAAAAGTCTTATACTACTAGTATACTACTAATATACTAGTACTAGTATATTAATACACTACATTTTAAAAGTCTGTGTTGCTGTACTTAGGCTAAATTGTTTTCTGTGTTTTCACCAGGCTGTTTCTGGAGCCAAAACCAAATGGGAGGCCAAGAGGGCATGTTCAGCCAAGGGTAGAAAAGTGGTATCCTAGGGGCTCCTGGCATCTCACTCTGTCCATCCACAGCTGTACAGCAGTTCTTGTTTATGGTCTTTTAGATGAAAAGTGTGCTAATAGGAGTATTAGACAGAAAACTGCCTTTCAAGTTAGAAAGTCATTTAAAGCAACAACATAAAGTTAAATCTTGTGCAGTGAACTTCTTTTTCATCAAAATGGTTCTCTTCCTTATTTGTTGTTTTCTAGGACAACAGAAGGGACTCCTAAGGGACACTCCTAAAGGATGAAATAGAGGAAAGACTATTCCTAATCTTTTTAAGGACTAAAACTGTTGAAAGTATAGGACTGGAACTGGTAATTCTCTATTTGCAATGAAATTTGTCTAAGATTACAAGATACTACAGGCAAACACCTTTACTTCAGAGAGACACCCAAGTAGGAATTCAGATGTCCAAAGCTCCATACATTAGCAACAAAGGGGTACTGAGTTGGGCTGAATCATTTCTGAGATATGCTGATCTTTTTCTACTGGTTGCAGTCAATGCTAAGATGACCAGGCTTCTAACTGAAGTTTTGCAGCTAAGTACATCATATTAGATTAATGTGGATCAGAATATCAAATGAAACAGATTAATACATGGGTCGAGAGCCAGTTAGAAAATCACATCAAAATAACTGTAATCTCTAAGAGGTTTAGGTGCAGATCAATCCCCAAGATATATCTTATTGCTGGTACAAAATCTCATACTTACTTACTATACTTCATGCAGTCCCAGCTTCTACAGTTTTGAATCCTTGGCTCTGCTTGTAAAAGAGACTCTTATGCATCAGGAAATAACTTGCATGTCTATTTCTCAATAACATCCAATATTGCCAGAACACACACATCTTTTTTTAAGTAAAGAACTTTCCTTAAGTTTTCAATTTGATGAAATCATCTTGTTTTTAAACAGAAGCAAGGGGTATAACTGTTTTGCTGAAGTAGCTTCTATTACATAACCTAAAACTGTAAAATGTCTCTGATTTGTGAGATTATACGAGCACAGACTTTGCTGTTGGCAAGGATAATCCTTTTGGTCAAATGATGTAAAACCGCAGCAGTCATGAAACATAACAACCTGCATAATAAATAAAATGGATTATCATTATTTTCTAAGCACTAATGTTTGCACAAACTCCTTACATACTTATAAAAAAACTCTCTTTTTTAGGGATTGTGTTTATGCACAAAACACAAGGACCTAAAGGATCTAAATTAACTTTGTGTAATATCTGAGAATCAAATACAGGGAAGGGGAAAAAAGAAATACACAAAATACACCAAAAAATCCCCCCACAACCTGTTAATCAGTAAGAAGAAGCAGATATTTATTTTGCTGGTTTATCTCAGTACCTTTTTCTTTTAATGCAGTCTCAAATGGATTAACGACTGCAAATCTCAGTAAAATAAAAAAGACAAAAAACCCCCAAAACCCTACATATATAAAATGATCTTTCAATACTGCTGCTATACCCTGAAGGGTATGCCAAGCTTGACCCTCAAGCCACTTCCTAGCTACCGAGTTCTGCAGCAATAGAAGACTCTCCAACTATGAGTTTCGAAAAACAACCATAATCATTAACTATTATGCGCTTAAGGCAGGCACAGCTATGATAAAAGAAATATCCCTGGTTAGCTCCTAATGCATTCCACTTTATACGAGCTTCAATTCAAAGAGCAGCTGTATGAAGTAGCTCTCAGGACAATATATCATTCTTTATGAGTGTATGGCCTATGGGTTTTGTTCAAAAGGAATTGTTCTCCATCTTAAACTATGATTAACCCAGAAAAGCTTTTTATTAGCAAGCAAATAGAACCATTTTTAGTTTATTGGCATGACTTGTTTTTACTAAAATAACCACTAAAATTCCCACTCATTTAAAAAAATGCTGTATCTTACTCTTCATAAGAATACACATGCATGCCACTCATCATCACTGACTTTAAATGTGAAAGCCTACTTCACTCTCAAAACAACTACTTTTGCTTTCTCATTAGAGGAACACAATTCTGGACACACAACAAGGGAAAAGGTGACTGGAGACCATCAACATGGATTAGACCATCAGCATCGGTTAGTGATGATAAATCATGCTTGACCTGTCTACCTTTTGTGATAAAATGACAGTATTTGTGGACAAGAAAGCAATGTCATTTATTCTGATTTTAGCAAGGCTTAATGCACGCAAAATTCTTCTATAGTATACTTTTAGCCAAGTCAGCATGTTATAATCTGGATGGGTGGACAATCAGTTAGGGAAAAGAAACAATTGGACTCAGAAGGCTATGGTTAATGGATTGAATTCTACCTGGAGACCTGTAACAAAAAAAAAAAAGAAAAAAAGCCCACAAGGATCTATCCTAAACTCTGCTCTGTTTAACATCTCTTAATGACACACAGGAGGTGATGAAGAGCACTCTTGAAGATACTAAATTGGAACTAATGTCCAAACAGTGCTTCAGGGCAGAGTTGTCATTCAGAGGAACCCAGAGAGTCTGAAGACCAAAAGGAAACTCATGAAATTTAAATAGGCCACATTCAGTGAGATAAAAATGGGAGAAGTGGCTGATACATCAGATGGTTGTGCTACCATTTAGAGGGTCCTCCACAAGCCAACAGAATTAGCAGAGGAATCTCTCTATGTTCAATGAAGGGAAGTACAAAGTTCTGCATGTGGAGATAAATAACTGAATGTACCAGTTTAGGATCGGAGACAATCAGCTAGAAAGCAACTTTGCAGCTTTCCTTGCTCACATCCACATTGGAGGGGAGACATCCAATACTAACAAACTTAATGCAGGAAGGACTCATGGAGCCTTTGTACAATTGCTCTACTTTCCATCACATTTAAAATGCTCTGTTCATCCAGAATATCTATTATCCTCTTGAAAGTGATATGAGCGAATGCTGCCATGCCTGTCAGAATTCATATTTTCTATTAAAAAAAAAGAAAATTATCCCTTTCTTGGTCAGCACGCCCTTTCCTTGAAACATGATACAGGAAGAACACTTGAAAGGCATAGCACCTTCAAAACTCAGACATATCTTCATATTACTGGAACTCCCTTTTTGTACACTTGGGCATCAAAAGCTTGGTTTTTTCTTATTCAATTACTTTCATACACAAACCACTATAACGCCATATAATATACTGTACAAAAATATGACTTTTTAAATTGAAATCACACTTCCGTGTAATTGTTCACCTCAAAGAGCTCTCCCAAGCTCCTGCTTCATCTTTCTCTGCTTCCTTCCTCAGTATCTCAATTACTCTACCTTGAAATTACAAACAATAAAATCTGCTTTTAAAAGGTTGAATTACATCTCTAAGGTATCATCTTTATGATAACAGCAAGTAAAATACTATTTTTAAAGTAGAATTGCTCATTTAGTTCTCTTTGAGATTAGGCTTTTCCTGTTGCTTTCCAATATTATTCACTTTGTTGTTCTTCAGTTATTCTCAGTATCATGTTCTCAGCACTAATTTTAAAGATTTGGAGGGAAAAAAAGCATACAATAGTAATGTTAAACGTTACTGGAATTCTACTGTGGCAACATTAAAAATAGTACAGGAGTTAAAACAAGTAATTTAGTTACCTAAGATATCTAGAATACTTGGTGAAAATAGGCAGGTGCCTAGATTTAAGACACAGCTACTCAGAATACTTTAGTTGGGAGCTGAAAAAGACAACCTAGATATCCCCAAAATATCACGGAAGTATCAAAAAAAAAACCAAAAAAAACAAAAACCACCAACTAATTCCAGGAAGACAACTTCTTTCAAGGCACATCAAGGTAGTCTGCATGAGGATAACCATTCTAGAAAATGAGGGTTGTCAAAATAAATGAACTTTTTCAAACCAGTTTGCATACAGAGCCAGAAAGTAGAATCTCATCCATTGATCTCAAGGATCAATGCATCTTTACAAACATCATAGAGAACCTCTTCAAAAAATTAATAACCAAATCAAAAAATCTCTCAAAGCCTACGCTCACATAACCAAAATTAAATAGAGCAATTTTCATATTTCATATTTCTTCTTTACAACTAAACCCTTCATACCTTCTACCTGTTGATGTTTAAAGGCACCAATATGAATTGTGCAAATCCTCAACGAGAGTAGTAAGCTGGAGAAGACTTGCAGATAGAAAGCTTGCCAGTAAGCCTATGGTCATGAAATTCCCTAGTACCTCCTTGAGGTTGAGTGAAATCTTATGCTAAATCTCATGTCTTCAGAAGATGGCCCTTGTCAAAATCACCAGGGAAAGATTCTCACATTTAACACTCTAACTTACTTAAGAAGTCCTTTTTTTAGGGCTTTTTTATAGGCAGTAAGTCTGTTTATGAGCATGATTTCAATCACCAAAATGCCAAGCACTCTGTTTAGCTTTAATAAGACCTGTATTTCATTTTAACAGGTGCAGTGCCATCAGTCAACTGTGAAGGCAAGTGTTTCAATTTCTTGTTTGCCCCAGGTAAACTGGTTGCTAGACCTAATGCGATTCCCTCATTAGTCACTCACACACCACCAATTCTATTATTACTTGCTAAAAGGACTGAAACAAAAATGATGATATGGTTTCACTTCCTAATGGAGGTCTATCCATCACAAACCTTGGTGAAAGTAGGCATGAAGTAACACATTTCAATTACACATTAATCTGACTTCAAGCTATTTGTAGGCAATGTTGTATCAGTTAATCTCTGTAAATTTATAAAAGATGCCGTTGTTTGATCATAGCCAGATTGCTAACCTATTAAACATGAGACAAACTTTTCCTCCAAACAATTATCTTAAAATTCCAGGCATTCCTTCTTTCTTAAGTTGCCTACTTTTTAAAATCCTGCTGAGAAAAAGCTAAGAAAAAAGACCAAACCACTCTGAGCTGTCATTTTCATTCTCAAACATTAAAGAACAACCCATATTTTGATGATTTTCACTGTTTGTTAATGTTATATCATGCTAACCTAGTGAAGTTGTGGATCTCTGCAATAAACATTAGCAGATCAAAGGTATTAGCAACTGCCTTTAATAGATGCAGAGAAAAAAAAGGCCACTAATGACTCAACTATATCTGGAATTTTCTTCAGTGAAAATATTTCTTCAAATTGTGCCTGCTTTGATGCCAAAAATAGAGTTCAGGAAAAATTGCTTGTTGTCTTCTGTTGTCAAGGAATGCATACATATTGCCTACAGAATATTTATTGATGCTTCCATTGGATAGCATGTTATCATGACAGAATGCATACATACAAAATATAATACGTACAACTAGCATTTTAGAGACTTAGAAGTGGCACAAGGTAAATCATAAGCTATTACATAAAATCAAAAAATGTATAATGTATTAAAATCCCTACCTACATTTAGAAGACATAAAAGTAACAGGAAAAACACAGTGTCCAGACCTGACTAACCCAGAGGTCCAGCTGTGGTGGAAAGCTATACTCTGGACAGCAGAAAAACTATTTTTCTTCCCCTAAACCCACCATTACTTCAAGATTGTCTAGGGCAACTATTCCTGCACTAGGAGCCTCTAGCATCCCAGACAGTGCCTCAAATCCTCTTGCAACCCTGACATCCTAGCAGAGCTCAGTATTAGAGACATAGTCTAAGTCACCTGAAGTATGAGGCAAATAAATCCAAAGACTGACTATTTCTAAGAGAAAAAAAAACTTGACTATTTCTAAGACAAATGGCACAAACCTGCAGTGATGGATGGTGCAGCATTTGCAAGCCAAGGTAGCTCCACACTTTAAATTGTGCATATTGCCAAGGGAAAAGGCACTCTCAACACTCTCTAAACAGCTTAAACACTGCAGCCTACATGGCGTTGGGACTGGCATGCGTGAACATCATGTTTCATTTCCATGAATTGAACCAACCAGAGACGGCTCTGCATTTCAAACAACAGCAGTTCTGCAGCTCCACGGTGCTACGGGCCGTGGTTATATGTTACATTTTCACGTGTTTTCACTTCACCCTTTCATATGTCTGAGGCAGACAGTGAAGCAAGGAATATCTTTAAAACGCATGCCCAACTCAATTGTCTTAAGTATCAAAACAAAGCATACAGAATACTTAACTTTTTTAAGAACTGGTCTTCCTTAAGTTAAAAAAAAGATATATTCTCTTTTTCTCAGTTTGTCAAGGACAATCATTAGAGGCAAGAAGCTCTTACGATGTCAAATTTTCAAGCAAAACTAAGCTGATCCAACTGCAATATATCTGTCTATACACAGATAAAAGAGAACAAGATCTGTTCCTCTCTCCTGCCGTAACTCAAAAGAAGGGACACTGGGCCAGATCTTTTAAGTCTGTGGCATAACTTTATCAATTATCGTATAGAGATAAAAAGATGAAGCTTTTTCTTCTTCAATCATAGATCTATTGCCTGGCTTTAAGATGTGCTAAACATCTGCAGCTTTTATACAAGTGAATACTGTGAAGTTTTATTTTTTTCTGACAAAAAAGGGGCAAATACATACCTCTGAAAATTTTTAGAAACAAGTCTGCAATTATCAAAACAGTAGATATCCGGAACATTAGTATGATGGGATAAACCTTTACCTATATTTAAGAAAGAGAGTTTGTTTAATCACTACTCTATAAGCACAAGTAAATAGAAAAGAGACAGCAGCTTCACTTCAGTTATTGCTTCTATCACCAACACATACAAGGGAACAATAAATAGAGGGCATGTGACCACATCAATTTTGCCAGTTATCACGACTTTAAATAAACAGAACTTATCTCTTCTTATAATAGTTGTTTTCCAGCATTTCTGATCGGCAATAGTATGTAAATGCTGAACTGCCACACTAGAGTTAACAATTACTAGAAATTCATACTAGGTTTGAAAACTCCTCTGCTTTTCTTTTTTAATCAGAACATCTGAAAGTAAAATATTCTTTTCTCCTCTATAAGAAATAGATAATTAAAAAGCTGTATTTATGGAAAATATTTAATTAACATTATATTGAAAACATGTAAAGTAAATGCATTCTGTGGCTTGGAAATAAGCAGTCTATAAGTGCATTCAAGGAGGAAATCTTTCATTACTGTCTTGGATAATTTACAAATATTGAGACCTATTTAAGTTTCTTGTCCAATGATTTCCATCAGTTCATAAAGAGAATTGCAGGGGAGAAAAAGGATAGAGAGAAGCAGAACAACAGATACCTTTAGAAGACAGCAGAGGACACAAGATCTGGAAAGGCTAATATCTCATTATTTTAGCTGCCCCATGAAATAGTGGAAGACAGAAAAGAGATGAAAAGTGTATAAAATGTATACATAACAGTAAAAGTAATTAACAGTGGGTAGGGCAGTTTCTGCACTCCACTGTATACTCAAATTGCCTTCTATTCTTGTGGTCTGCTGTGACCCAGCAAGTAGGCTTGACACAGAAGGTGAAGTTGGTCGAGATCTGGCCTGCACTTATGCTCATAGTTTTATAAACAATTCATAACCTGTGACAAGAGTGGCCTGCAGGGAGTTTGACTTTAGAAATAGGTACAGGATTCAGGTAAATTCACCATGGTCTTTGGAGCCAGTTAGGAAATACGCTGCAGATGAACTTAAAGTCCTTCCCATCTGCAGAAACTTTTTCACTAAGTGCCAAATTTCAAGCCTGCATTGAACTCTCCTTCTCTTTATTCAGGTGCAAGTTAAACTTATATTTTAAAGGTGTCCCGAAGAGGAGCATATTCCTAAACTGGAACTTGCGGTGACTGAGTGAATCTGCAGGAGCAGCATCATGTTGCTGAACTATATTGGGGAAAAATAGGTTTCTGCATAAAACATATAAAAAAACCTGTAAAACCTACAAAAAAGTGATAATAGTAGTAATTCTTGTCTTATCTTCTCAAGTAAGCACCTAAACTTCCAACAGCAAGTTCAAGTCTTGAATCAGGCTTCCAAAAGCCTTATTGCCATGCTTATTGATGCTTAGAAACAACTGCTTTGAGTACAATTAGATGAAAGTGCTTAAGGAAGGCCAAGTGCATGAATTACACCAAGAAACACTTACGCAGAGGGAAATGCCCCTGAAGAAGAGACCTCTGCACATGGAGCAGACCACATCACAGCAGCAGCTCCAGCATTCCAGCAAGGAGTTATCAAATACATGTCAGGACATTTGCACAGCATATCACTGCTTTACGACCTCATGTGTTGAACTACAGTAAAAATCACAGGAGTGAGTCCAGCTAGATGTCTCTCTGCTATCTGAATATTGCCCTAGGAATTTGGCTAGGTAAGATAGGAAGAGTCCTAGGAAGAGTGAAACTCTTGTGTTTGGTAATCACAACATTGCATTACACATTAATAACCACAGCAGAAAACTATTAGATGATTAAAATGCAGGTCTGAAGAAATTCTAGGTCATTTAGAGGCAAGGCTACACAAAGCTACAGGTTATAAAAGAGAACTATTTTGATGACCGGGAATGGGAGATAAAACTTCCGTGCATTTCAAATTAAAACCTGTCTTTGCTCTTATATCAGTGGATATGAAAGCAGTTCCTCAATTTCTGTGAACTCGCTGAAGTCACCAAAGCTCCTTAACAACAGCTGCTGAGAAACTGTGGTGAAGTAACTGAAAAAACAGGCAATCAAGACCAGTCACCAGCTGCTAAATTGGCTTACTTCTACTTAAAGCAATAATATTGGTGAAGAAAGCTGGAGGGTAACAAACAAATACAGCCAAGAAATAAAATAAAGCTTGCATCGAGGTGAGCTTTTTTATCTTTAAAAGAGAATTTAATTGCCAGGCAGAAGTTATTTGAATAACACAATGAGTACACAAGTACTGAAGTCAAAAATGCTGTCTACATGCACTATAGAACTACTAAAGGGAGCTGCACTGCTTGCTACACACCTGTTTTCTTACTACCATTACCTATATGGGGTGAAAACTGGTTTTCCTGGCCATAATACTGCTGGCTTGTTTTACAGAAGTACTGAATCACTAAACAATCTTTTTCTTCTTTGTCTATGAATAGTGAAAGTGTGTGAAATAAATAGAGAAAAGCAAACAATTCAAGGTGGTGCACCAACAGTGAAGGAGGAAAGGGAATCTGGTCTTGATGACAGCCAGTGACAAGCAAAAGGCCAACAGAACCACCACAGGAGTTATGAAGTGATTGCTCCTGTGGAAATGAAATGGAAAAAAATATATATATTGCTTCCCATTATGCCCCTGGAAGAGGCAGTTTATCCTGTCCTTTGATGACAGTGCTATGAAGTCCAAATGAAGCCTCTCTCAGCAATACAGGAGAATCTGAACACTTTTCCTCTAACACTATTGTTCTAGCAAGGACTGCAGACAGCTGCCTATCCTGAACTTCACTACAGGCCTTATCATGTAGGTGAAACTGTGCAGTCATTTTAGCCTATACATCTGTAGGCAATTCTCCTATCTCAACCATCAAACTACTGCTTCAAACTTGGCTTGGTCTTCATTCATCCAATTCAGTGCTGTAAGATTTTGTGAAAGGAATAGGAGAACAGAGAAGATAGCAGTTACATTTATTTACTGTCATGATGCACATACATATAATTGTAAATTGCATTTAAAATCCATTGTAGGGGCAAACCTCTTCCCACATCCCAGAAGGACATACTCTACCCCAGCCAGTAATATTCTCATCTGAATGTGCTGGATATGTCTCCCAATGTCTTTGATTTTCCAAAGCTACCAGCAGATTGTTATTTAGAAGAACATGTAAGTGGACTAATTTAGTTAGGTAAAGCATCTGTTTATAGACATAGGGTCAGTTCTATGTATAATCACACTGCAATTCTGTATTTCACTACAATTTATTATCATATTCTAGGAAATCTTAATGTGAGTGGAGAAGGAGAACACAAGAGAAAATCCTCCCTCGTCTGTAATAGCTTTTTACTTCATGCCCTTTCTTGCTTTGTTTACTTTTTTTCCTAGCACAGAAAGATTTAGGTCAGGATATATATTGTTCATGGGCAACAACTAGTTCAGTTGCAACTCTTGCTTGGAATGCTCGTGCTCTTGGCAGGTTAACATTTGCCTAAAGGGGTCTTTGACGAAGAGAAATGGGGACTTCAGTTTCGATCACAATCCATTAACATTTGCCAACATGAACACACACTTAAATGTTCAGAGACACGAAAAAAATCCTATGCAATCTCCTCACAACAATAAACACAATGAGGAAAAACAAAGAATGCTGGTAGTAATTCAAACAAAAGCAAAAAATGTGAGTGATTGCTTTGGTTTTGTTTTTAAATGGTATCACAGTTTCTGCTTAAATTATCTGCCTGATATGGCAAAATTCCTGTTCTCAAAGCAGTGAGTCTCCAAGGAACCAGTGGCTGTCATGAACTTGGCCTTCTTGCTCCCTCTAGTGTCCTGAGACATCGGGCACAGCTTTACCTGTCCCTAGCCACAAAATGCTGTTCTCATTATTTCCTTTCCCATCACGTTCAGCCAAAGTGACTTGATAGGAAAGGACACTGCGACTGACGTTATTCTAGCAGTAACTGGAAATGTAAACCTTCACCTGGTATACCATGAAGTAATCCATACGGTAAATAAGGTCTTTTACATCACTCATTAGTATAGTTTATCACTGGCATACAATGCAGTATTTGGAACCGGAAGAGGCAGAATACAAACATGTGCTGCTTGGTGAAGACAAATTTTAATCATAATTTGGCATCATATGTCCCAGCTGTGACCAGCAATTATAATTTCCTATAAACAACAGTGTCTGCTTGTCATACTTCACTACTTCAGTTAGCAAAGACACAAAACTAGTGGCTCAACTTCCAGAAAACAGATCTTGAGTTAAAAAAAAGAGCAAGTAGCTCTCATTGTTAATACATAGAGCCTATTTTCCTGCTAACAGCTAGAAGATACCGATCTTACTGAATAATGAATGTCTCAGCTACTCGATTATATATGAAAAGCAGTACTGCTACATTTACACAGGATTGTAAGGGGCAAAATTACATGAACTGCCAAACACCACTGCTACAGCCTGTTAAAGGCTCCTTGTTTTTAGAAACAGAAGCAGCAAATTTAAGATGCAGACATTAATACACACGACACCGCCTGCCTGTAATGCAATGCATCTCCATGGAACAAGATAAATTCTGAAGCATCAAGCTAGGAAGACAAGACTATGTTAATTAGCTTCCTGATGAACATGAGTACTTAGAGCATAAACATCTGCACAGCTTAGCATAGGAAACAGATTATTCTGGTGTCAAAACACGGGCAGAGTCTAGAGAACTAGGACTTGTCATTTTTTTTGACTTCTGCAAGGGGGCAAAGTAAAAATATCCAAAGACAATAAAACTCAAAGGAACCAAGCTGCCTTTTGGTGCATCAGCTGAATCCTGCCACCATCTATAATGGGGATTGGGAAAAGTCTTTTCTTCCAGGAATTTCAAAGAGATTTTTAAAAGCTTTCTTTGCTATGCAAGGAATAATTTTGAATCAGAAAGATTTAAAAAAAATTATTTTTCTTCTTACATAAAATATAGTGTATCAACCTTACCAAACACATTTTTTAACAAACAAATATTATTTCAAGTTACCATCTTTAATTGAACATCATATTCTGTAACAGGATATCAGAGAGCATAGTTTTGCGCTTGCACACTTAAAATTCCCTTGTCTATGCCTCTGTATAAATCTTGGAAGACAGTTTTAACTCAGCTTCTGCATAAAAGGAATAACCTTTAAGTGATGAATACTGCAAAGTTTTAGCTTCACGTCTATTACTGAATCATTGATACAGTGATAGATCCTTTTGATACATAGATGTACTTTTGAGAAATCAATTCAAACCATTTTAAAGGGCCAATGTAATGCTGTCGTAACAAACAGGGTCATAGTCCGTTCTTTACAAAATCAATTTCATTTGAATCAGGAAAATGAGTCATCCTTATTTCCTCCTTGGTGGCTAGTGTTTATGGCTGCTCATAGTCTGGTTTCAGATCAAAGCAAGATAAAAGTGCATTAAAGATACTTCTGTTATTTATGTCTGACTAGAAATATAATTTTCTTTCACCTACTACATATTATTCTATATATTTTATTACCTTTTGGTAAGAAAATGGGATATAGTCTATTTCCTGAAAATTAGGTTTTACTTAAATGATAAATATCTGCATTTACAAGATAAAAACAAAACCTCTACAGGGGTCAGCAATGAACTACAAGAATCTGCAAAATATCTAATAACAAAATGAGAAATAGATTTTTTAAAGACCAAAGAGATTAGTTTTCAGAGCCTTTTCATTTAGTAGATAAACAAAAGCAGAGTGTTGGTATTATTTTAAAAAAACTCATAAATATTTTGTTTGAAAAATTATTCATTGCCAAAACCATTTCTTATTTTTGTTCTTTTCTTTCCTTCCTACCCTTCTTCTTTGTTATATGGTGGAAAAACATAGTAATTGCAAGCCAGATGACCTGGAAAAAGAATATATTTCAAAACATGGAAATTCCATATTAGGATTGCTCTTTTCCAAACCTCAGTAATAGAGATTGTTTTACCCTAAGTCATGATTCTGTCTTTGTAATGCTGCCAGCAACAACCAGTGTTCTCCATGCCCTCCAATATACTATCATTGCTTTATGGATTTCTGTCTCTTTTACACTTAGTTTAGTGTTTCTGCTCAGCAGATATTGTCTTTCTGAGATGGCTCTTGCCACTAGACTCTAACATCATAACAACATTAAGATTTGAACTGTCGCACCTCTTCAGTCATCATTAAAGCCAAAGAACTACAAACAAAAATGCTATTTACCTTTATGCCACTGTACATTATAATGATTTAAGATAATATCATAACTAGTTTATATGCAACTTGGCAGGTGGGCAGACACAGTAGCAATTGGAGTCACCTGCAGCACCTTACACTTTTACAGCTTCCATTCAGTTTAGAAGGACTGAACTGATAGCAGGCAGAAGGGTGATTGCAGTTTGACCTCCTCCGACTGCAGCAGTATTGAGTCTTGAACAGAAGGATAAAATGAACTGAAGAGCAGATTCCACCACTCTGCTCAGATCCACTGCAAAGAGCCTAAAACATTCCATAAGTTCTGAAATACTTTTACCATTTGAGCTTTTAGTTGCATCAGCAAGGATATTTTCCTCATCTGACATGCATTTTTTCCCCTAGAACTTCCAAAAGGTATATGAAAAAAAGTTTATTAGTCCATCTTAAATCTTTTTCCATAAGTAGATGACACTCGTCATCTACTGATGTATCATCCACTGGAAATTTAGGGGAAGCCAAACAGCGTTATTTGCAGAGAAAAACTCCCAAATCTCTAGCATCTCTACACAGCCAATTTAGGGGAAACTATTTCCACATCCATCATTTCCTGAGGCTATTCCAGTTGTGCTATGTGTAAAGAACTATGTAATACACAGTATCAATAAAAATGAGGCGAGCTGCAATATGATAACAGCAGGGCAAAATCCCAAAGCCAAAAGGATAGATTGATAAAAGCATATATATATAAAAAAGCATACTAATTTGCTAGGATTCTACTTAAGACTCCTTGATGCAGACAAAATCTGATCCTTTCTGAAAATTTTCAGGCAGTTTCTCTGTTATGTTTGTGCTATATCTGTAGATGCACAGCTGCAAGTAGTACAAGGGAGCAAGAAGCTTTCTTCCCAAGAACTGCCATAGGAATCAGATTTAAAAATAAATAAATAAAAATAAAGGATTATTTCTTCTCTCTAGAGACATCCACCTTTTTGGTACAGGGTAACATTACATTTCTGCTGGTAGGCCCTATCCATGAGTTCAAACACATGCTCAATGCTTGCTGCTCCCTCTATGCTCAGCTGAAGGTGCAAGGCACAAAAATCAAAGACAGGAGAGAGCAAAGACAGGATAGGGAGAAAAAATGAGCTGAAGCAACTTACTGAACAAGATCAAAGCCACAGTACTTTTGCTCTTCACCTTTTCTAACATCCTTGTTGAGTATCTGCCTCATAGAGCCCTTGTTTTATTGTTTTCATGTAGTTAATTCAGTGAATTGCACATGAATAATTGGCAGAAATTGAACATCCCTGGTCTTTGCCCTTTATACATTTCCATTACATCTTTTTGTGAAACAAAAGTATTGCCTTTAGTCAACTAATAACAGCTGTGTAGTCACCTCTTTCCCAAGCACCAGATCAAATCTCTTCATCCTTTTATGGCCAAAAGTCACATCCCTGGTTTCTTATCTGCAGCTACATCCTTATTAGAGCATGAACATGCTCTAATCCTGAACAAAGTATACGTGTGAAGAAATCCAATTGATGACTACATGATCAGAAGCCATGAAACAAGACGCAAAGAAATCGAGTAGAAATGACAATATTTTACATTAAGAGGAATAAATGGGATTTTCCCCCCACCCTTTGCCTGTTTTAAAGGTGAGGTTTGAACTAAGTGCCACCTTTGTGGAACAAGGAGTGTGGAATAAGCTGTTTTGTTACGTCTTGCAATGTGCTGACTCAATTGATAGAACACAGTGAATTAAACTCTTAAGATGACACAATTCAACACTCATTCTGCAGAAGGATGCATACTGAGAAACACTATGAAAGCAACTGCCAACAAAATGAAAGAGAATTCTTACCTTTTGAGTAAGAATTGAGTAAGAATTGAGTAAGAATGCATAGTGTACATCTCCACAAGACCCTAAGCTAGCTCAGTTCCCCCCCTGAAGGACAGGGGTAGATTCTCTACTGCTTCATATTTAACAGGAATATGAAAGTATGCCATTTTGATGCGGTCATGTTTCATACCATCCTTTCTACAGAACAAACTGAATGTCAAAAACCATTCTTCTGATTTTGTTATCTCCCTGTACAACTTCTGACAAGTAACTTAGTTATAGTTAGTGTTTAATTTCTCAGCTTGTAAAATATTCTATTACTGAGAGTTCTTGAAATCACAGACTGTCTCTCATTACATTTTCAGAGTACATCAGACAACTGGATTTCAGTCTTCATCTTGTAATTACACAGTTTGCTTAAAATAAGCATATGCTGCTGTATAAAATGCCTCCAATCACTTCTCCTTTTGATCCAACCAACACTCCTTTTCTTGGCACCATAAAAGAGTAAGATTATTATTTTTTTTAATGTTATAATTTTTTTTAATGTTTTAATGTTAAGCTGTGTTGTATAGCAAACTCTTTATGTCCAACAAAAAGTTTCTAAAAGGGGAAAAAAAAGGTAAGTTTCTTTGGGCTGTTGTCTTGAATTCATCTAAGAGCAAAAGCACATGGATAAAAAGATAAAGCAGCTATTATGTATCACAGCTGCTACAAAGTCTTGCAATAGTGCATATTTCTGATGAAACTTCTTGAATAATACATACCGCTGTTTTATGTAGTTAGTTCTGCATTCCCCAGAAATTAAAGGCACGGCAGGGCTCAAGGCAGCATATCCACTGAAGAACATTTCCACTCCTCCTCCTATCTCAGAATAACAATCACAACAACTATCACAATTCTTAAGTTTTGGAAATTTAAAGAGGAAAGTAGTTGTTGCATTTCTTTCTACAATTTGCGTGAATAACACAAGTAGTTTAGATAATTATCAAAAGTATAAAATTGAAACTGTCCATATTGCTAAGACCTAATTCTATCCTTTCCATAATTCGAAATATGTAACTGTTGACTTTTTTTTATACTTAGATTTAAGTGCAAAGTCTATATGATATACATGCAATAATTAATTAATTATCCTCCTAAAATAGTATTTTAAAGTACAGTTTAAGACATTTTAAACACGGAAAATTCTTTAATTCTTTAATGTTATTTAACTACTGAATAACTAGAAAATCTCAAGGCTTGCAAAGATGATCTTGAAAATACAAGGATGTGCATTAAACTTTACTAATAATTGACCTAAAACACAAAGTTAGTAAAGAAAAAGAGTACTGCTAAAATGGAGTAATGAGGTTGTCTCAGTGAAAAATTAAACAAGCTGAACTCTGGGCAGGAACACCATTCTCAGAGGCTAGCTAACCATTGGCAAGCACCAATGCTCTCAAACCATCTTTTAATTTTTGGAAGGAAAAAAAAGCTCTAAAATGCTGCATTTACCTTTCATTTTGTTAGAACTATATTCTTTAGATGCACCTAATTTTTTGGCCAAAGCTTAAGGATACACACAAGCTTTTAAAGTGCCCAGGTCTCTAGGTATGGCTTTCATAGGGCCATTATAAAAGAGACAGAATTTGCCCCACCATATAAATCCATGTAGCAACAGGCATGACAGCAATCCTGAGACAATATTCACTGTGATACTAGTATTTAATAAAGATGAAAAAATGCTTTGATATATCACCAGTGATCCATATCATTATTCAGTATGGACTGTTTATGTCTTAAAACCTTCAAGCGTTAAGCTTGCCTGCTGAAAGCAGCAGACTTGCTTCCTCTGCAAGAGGGAGATAGCTGTGATTTCTGCTTCGCACTTGCTGCTCACTTTCACTGAATTTGCAGGATCCCTTTTATTTGAAATGCAAGTATCTAACATGCAGCTCAGGAAGCATCTTCTCCTTGGTTAATGTAGGTCTCACGAAAGCTGTCTGACCTAGCCAGCCTCAATCACTTAAAGCAAGATATTCTTACTGCTAGCTTTGATCTCCTTATTCTTCAAAAGGGAAAAAAATGCAAGTGCTGGTATAGAAAGATTAAACCACATTCAACTGAAATTTACTGCTTACTAGGAAAAGACCAGGAAAGCTATATTAAAAAAAAAAAGAAAGAAAAAATAGGTTCAGACTGATACAGGGTTTGAATAGTTCTAAGAATCATAATATAGCCGATGTCAGACTCCAATTATGCAAATTTCGCAAGAACAGAGAAACTCAAAAGGTCCCATCTTCTCTGCTAGAAATCACTTTGCACATTTTCCTCTGCCCTGGGGGATTTACCAACTCTGGTCATGCATGAACCAAACTGGGGAACAAGTCAGTTGTTTTCCAGATGGAAAACTATATAGAAGGTTAAAATGCAGCAGGATTTGCCTTCCTGCCTCCTCCTATCTTTATCCCACCACCTCCACTGAAGATACAGTCCACTGAGTTAGGGTTCTGATCTACAGGTTTTGCTGACCTCACTCTGTAACTGTATGAAAAGTAATTCTGGAGTTGAAACATTCCCAACATCACAGTTTGCAAAAGCCTTTCTTGTGACTTAGAACTATAAAATCAGAATATCAACTGAATATCTCAAATGCTTAATGATGAAAAAGGGGAGAGGAATTTCCTACTTTGAAGGAACATTCCACCACCTAAGTCACATTTTTTCTGATTCTGGTTTATCCTTTGAAGCAAAAGGAACACTTCCATGCCCAGAAAAAACTTGCAGGTGAGATGGAAAAAAGCAAGCTATTGTTTACAATCCTCATCTGTCTTTGATTCAAAATCCAGATGTTAGAAAGAAAAATATGTCTGATTTATGAAATCAAGGCTCTCATCATTAACATAGGTTCTTTTCTGTCGATTTCCAGTGTAGATTTTTTTCCTTTTTAATTAAAAAAAAGTCTTCAGAAGTGTACATAATTCTGGAATTCAAGGGGTGAGAAAATGTCCTCTGAGACAGAACCCAATACCCTGAAACTCAATTAGATTTTGACCTTTTTCAGCCATAACGGACTGGGAGAAAGACATTGTTTGTTACTTGCCTGAATTAAATTGGGTCTCTTGAGATATATATGAAGCAATTTAAAAGAAGAAAACATTGTTAACTGAACTTACTCACCCATCAGTCTTAAGCAAACCTTATTTACTTTATTCATCTATTACACTAATTTAATCGTTCACATCTTAATCAGATAGGAGAAAAAAAAAAAGACATTTAATTATTCTCACACAGCCAAATCGTGGAAAGCCTCCCTCAGCTAAGATTCAGCCTTACCTCTCTTTTGCAGTCTCACCACAGTGAGTCTTGTATGCTGGAATGGTTTCCTTGGTCTATGCAAGCTGCAGCACTGGTTTACAAATTCATCTGCCTGGCATGTTTCCTAAGCATAAATTGACGCTCTTGCCACAATTCCACAAAACAGGGGTTTTGGCTTGGCTCTCTCATATCCCCAAGAAGTGACACTATTTCCTTACTTAAATCCATCCTCAGATTTCCTAGAGGCTCAGAAGAGATCCTCGCTAAGCATTCCCAGAGTTGAGGGCACTCTGGGCTGGTAGTTCATTTCTTTAAGAAATTGTGTTGGTTGAAGACAGACACTAGAGTTTGTTGATGGGAAAAAAATGAACGAAAGACAGTATCATAACATCAACATTTTACAGCTCTAGATATAAGAAAGCTCTATGTGCTTGCTTGACATACTTCCCCTCCTCCCCTCTCTCTCTCTCTAGTTGTTTTTTTTTTCATTATCTGAGCAAGAACTCCAAGAACATTCTCCTGTCAAGTCATTTAGACTGTAACTCTGTCCCATTTATATTCATTTTCTTCCACTGCAAGATGCTGAGCCGGACACTTCTACGACAGCATACTCTGGGTCTTGCTCACATATCCTACAACTGCCTTCTCTTTCTTTCTCCCCCTACTTCTTTCACATTCTGCTTTTTTAAAACTTAAGGTTTTTGTTTGCTTTGGAGACTACACACACTTTCTACTACCAGCCTCCTGCAGAAATTAAAGAGAACTGATTACACCAGGAACACAACTATCCCATTTCCCCAGGGTATTTCCACTTGGATGGTGACTGGTAGGGCTATTAAGTGGCTTTTCAATGCTTTTGATGCTGAGGAGTATGGGACAACTCTGACATCACGTAGCACACTATGATATTGAGCTTTCAGGGATAAAGCAACTTCATAATTTCACTCCGTTCCATACACATTGTGTATATCAAGTATGTAATTTTTTTTAAACTTTCTCCAGCTTATAGGGTTTAATTTCACCTTTTTAGAAATAAGTAACATGAACTTTGATTTCAGAAAGCACAATGGGCCAAATCTCCAACAAATAAAGCCTAAAAGAACAGCCAAGTCAGTCTGCAAAGCCAAAAGAATATAATTTTTAATGTTTCATCTTCATACAGCGCAGCATTATAGCAACGGTACTGTAAAAAATGATAATTTCAGATTTTTTTAAATCTCAAAGTACACTAATTTGATTTTCACAGGAATTATACTGTATGAGTATACATTTAAATCACATAATCTATTATTTCAACTATTAGATAACACAGTGCAATAAAAGTGGTATAAGCTATCTTTTACAGGGTTCCCAAAGGACCTGTTTTAGAAGAGAGTCTGTAGTTTACCAAAGAATGTTCATTCATTAAATACTCACTTCTTATACATATGTAGGCTGAAGGTTGTGGCATGGCTTTGTCTGAACTAACATCATAATATACATTTATTAAAAAAAATTAGAGATTAGTGTGTGAATTCTTATTTCACTTTCTTTCAACATGCCCTTCAAACAGAATCTTGGGATTCTTCTGGGGTAAAAAGAAACATAACTCTAAGAAAATGATACAGGTCATCAAAAAGATGCTCAAGCATTCCTCTAGCAGCAACCAGCAAGCATAAGGGAGAACTCATTGTCAAGTATGATTTATGAAACCTTGTTAAATTTACTTAACATAACTCATAGACAGACTAGTACACTAATATCCTGTTTAACATGAACCGGTATGGAATATAGTGCATCCTTTTTATCCATACAATAAAAATGGCTAATTTAGCTTGTCACAACACAGAAGTGAATTAATGTGGAAGTCAAAAGGCTCTCATTTGTGCTATTAAATACAAATATTAGGTGATAGCCTAGTTCTTTCTAGCATTCAAGGAGTTTTTCTTGCCTCGTCATGTAAAAATTACAGATATTAAGTGTGCATGCAAGAGAAAATTACAGCAGTCAGAATATAGACCCACCACAGAAAAAATCGACTATACACAATGACACTAGAGATCAGCCTTTTTTTGTTACATAGATATGGATTCATGAGGCAGTGTGTAGCATTAAATTATCCTTCACTAAATAGCATTACTTTTTTGCGGTCTGTGTGGGACTATTCTCTGTTTTACTGCTTGCACTTCTTCTGGCCTACAGATGTAAACTCACCTCTGTTCTGCTCATTTCACCTCCTTATGCTTCTCACAGACCAGCTGGTGAAAACTGAAAGAATTTATCACATATATGCATAAACATATATGCAGCTTTCCTGTATTATTTTCTGAACCTAGACTGGCAGACAGTCACGAAGAACAGTGGGAGATTCTTGTGTAGGATGCAGGACTCCTTGCTGCTGTGTAGCAAAATTAATAAATACCTGAAAGACACAAAAAAGTAGGCATGACAAAATGATAGTATTTGAACTGATACTCTGGAGACATGCCTAGAAATTTCCTTCAGGTGTTCTTCTAAGCTTTCCTGATGAAAGAAAAAAAAAGTAGAATTTACATCAATGGAACACCTCTAGAATCATGTTTCGTCAACGCTATAAATAATCCCTCTTCACCTCTCCAGTGGATGCAGTGGTTGATGAAATACAAGAACAATAATAAAAATATTCAAAACACCTGTTTTACTGTTACACAAGTTATGGGGGTAACAATCATTTTCTTTGTATTGAAATGTTTGACAGGAGGACTGCGAGCTGAACGGCAGTCACCATTTTACAGATGAGGGGCCAGATATTTACAGGTGAAAGTATACTTCTGTACAGCAAATCCTGTAGTTCAGGTGCCTCTGTATCTCCTTAAAATATATACATATATATTTTTAAAAATAGATCTTACTACAGAAAGGCTTGTTTGCTTTTTAATCCCAGACTTATTTGACAGCAAGTAAAGCAGAAGAAAAGATGACTAGTCTAAATCAAACAATCGTTTCATATGCAAACAAACTTAGGATGCATCACAAATGTGCTTGTTATTCAGAAAAACTATTTTCCTGTCTAAAAATGACACTCAGCTACTCAGGGAGCAGAAATGATAATAGGGGACTGAGGTGGTGAATCATCAAGAATAACAGAGAGAAAAATAGCTTGAGTGAACAATTTAGGAACAATCCTTAAACTGAAATTACCTTACATAGAGCCATTCAGTGAAAACCTTGTTTACAAACAATTCACCGATTAGTACAAACCACAATATTTCATTAATGATTTGCACACGGGACAAATGAGCAAGTACATACCATACATCATATATAACTAATATTTTGACCAAATGCCACTTTTTCAGCTTTATTTAAGCTTTATGTAACTTAAAAGGAATGTTTCTGCCATTTCAAGAACACTGATAGTGTCCTAGCTTTTCAAATGCTGATGAGGCAGTTCACAGTCCCAACATTCTCACATTCCACAGGTCTAGATGCATCTAAGTATGGGCTAAGCCTGAGCATATTGCTAATATGTGAGCTTCTAACTGCTCACTCCAGTTTTCTCCAGTGTAAAAGTGTCAGGGATCACAAAATTACTGTATATGCCTGAGCTGTCCTGGAATTACTGGTTTATCACAAATATTTAACTAGTTCCATCAAATCAATATTCTGCTGCAATATATACTCACATTAACTCAGCAGGTTTAAAAAAAGAAAAGAAACAGTACCTGCTCTAACGTGGTTTGGCTGATGGAGTAGTGTTTGATTTGGAGATAAGCTTTGTGAATCTCTAGGACTCTGAAGAGCTCTGCTAGGCAGCCCGGGCTCTGTGGTACATGGTACTCCAGCACATTAAGATGCTGTCCCTTGAAACGTGCAGAAACAACCAAAAGAGGTACAAATCAATGCATGTTGATGATGATGAAGAAACACTTCATAACTAACCTGGCTTCAGTAAGCAGCTTCACAGTAGGATTTTATTTTAATCAAGAATAAAGTTTTGTTTACATTAGCAGCACAATAATGCTTGCTGTTCATACCCAGAAAATATGCTTTTCCTATGTTTCTGAAATAACACTTTGTTAGATGTATAAATTTAGGAGAGTTTTATACAATAGGTTTTTAATCTACATGAGTTAGTACTATCTGTAAAAACGTGAGATAATGAAGCAAAGTTAACCTTATTTATCAATGTTGTACATAAATGCATTTTGAATATACATAATCATATATTTTGCAAAGAGAAAAAATACTGCATTCCCACATCGTTATGTGAACAAGAAACTTTAATCTAAAAAAATCTACATATCTCCATATACCTTATTTCAGCTTTTACATATAAGATTGCTTCTGATCCTTGAATTGAACTATCACAGAAAAATACAAAAAGAAAATAAACGATATAGTCATGGGATAAGATTTAAAGAATATTTAAGTGTACTCTCTTTAGTAGGATGCCCTTTCGTCTCTTCCTTTTAAGCTATATTTCAGCTTAAAGAGAATCCTCTTTTAAATTATATGCATTTGCTGGTAAGCTTCCTGACCAAAAAAAAGCCCTAACTGCTATGTTGAGTATTTGTTCTGAAACAGACTACATGTATTTATATATATGTAAGTACATATATAACTGTACACTTATACACAGAGAAATTACGCATTTGTGCGTGTATCATATACTTATATATGTAAGCTTATGACTATTTTTAGTCATATATGTAAGCTTATGTATATAGTAAGTGTTTGTTTGGGTATAAATATATATACTACACTTACTAAAAATAGTCGTAAGCTTACATAATTTTAATCCCAAATACCAATAGAGGGGACCTTCCTCCCTCAAAAAAAAAAAAAAGCAACAAGAAAAAGGATGAGCTCATGGCATTACGGAGTTTTCCTCAGAATCTGATTACCACTCTTAGTTTGTACAGCTCCATATCAAATAAAACAATCTCAGCAAAAAGCATGATGAATTTATTGGAAAACCAATTGCTTTCAAAGCAAATACTCTTAGTGACTGCAGTGCATTCCTACTTCAGGTTAATACAAAGGAAAGTGCAACTAGCTCAAAAATCAAAGCAAAAGGAAATTATAACTGAAAGACCTCTTCGCTTATATAAAAGGCTATTTGGACTTGGATGGTACAACTTTATCAACGTCACAAGACAGATCTAAATGAATTGCTGAGCATGAAAGTAAAAGGAGAACCATATACACTTTTGCAGAAAAAAGGAGCAAATAATGCATTGGAAATATCCCTTTTGCTCTCATTTTCTCATATTTAATTCAGTCATAGAATAATTACTGTTGCGGACCTTCGTCAGGATTTGGTGCCCAGCACGCGGGGAAGCACGACTGACTCAATATGAGTGATCAAGGCTTCCCTTTATTGCTCTGAACAGGTCGACTATATACCC
>JAUBOD010000379.1:85899-102122 GCA_032353885.1 Nothura maculosa
TTCATTGTGGCCCTTAACGATTCCCCAACAATAACCCTTAACGATTCCCCAACAATTTCCTTAACGATTCCCCAACAAATTACTATGATGAAAAATTTTTCCTGTACCTTAAAATGTGTTCCAGGAAAATGCAGTTGCAGACAGTCCAAAATGACTCTTTCATAGTTTATTTCTTTGTTAAGCCAAACCTTGATGGAATAGCCATCTCCAAACCTAAGAAAGATACACAGAAAGTCAATACCAGAAAGACAGAAAGAACAATTGTTTCAATTGTTTCAAGAATAATTGATTTTCTTATGACGGTCATGTCAATAACATAATGTATGCCTATTGTACTATCACTGGAATTCTGGTAATATATAAATAACAATATGTATTACATATATTAATATATAAAAGAAGCACTTATTTCAATTAGAGACTTGTTAAAATAACGTTAATAAAATGAAAGAAATCTTGTTTTCCTTACCTCTTAAGTTACTATAGTATGATTCATTATCTAAAGCATCTAATGTTTTCTTAACTATAGTATGTCTTAATATATTAGTATACTATTAATATACAAATGTATTATGCTTTCAATAGTTAAGTAAAACCAATTATGAAAAATAATCCTTAACTTCAGCTGTTCCAGTGAGCAAAAAACAGAATGAACAGTGCCCTTTTCAGGCCTCTTCACATAGTAGTACAGCTTTTATTTTAGCAAATGTGAGTGCTGCTGTGTTTTCATATATACAAAGTATAGGGCTATTTAAGGAGGTGCCAAATTTAATAGATTTTCTTTAGCACTATAGCCACACAGTCTGTCTCACAGAATAACTTAAGCAATATATTTCTCTCTTTCAATACACGAGTGATAAAGTTAAGCATGGGTAATCTAATTCACACATTATTTTTATTGGATTTACTCACTCCTCATATTTAGCTGAGGAAGTTACAATAAACTCATAAACACTGAAATGGAAACCACATCCTCAAGCACATTGCTCATGCAGCTGAAGCCCTGCAGCTTCATTCCCAGCACAGGTTGAGCCTGAAAATGGGGACAGGCCACCACAAAAGGTGGTGGCACAGGCCATGGCTCTTATTTATTTTTCTTTTCTCTTCAGCTCCACAATTTCTCATCCTCTGATCACTTACTCTAGTATCACCAGTCTTTGGTTTCTAGTGACTGTCTCCAACAGTATTTCAACAGTACTCATATCTGTACTCTCCCACACCTTTTGTGTGTACAACTTGCACTTCAGGATAGCAGCATGGTTATTTGTATCTGACATGTATGGAACACATTTTTATATGATCAAAACAAAAGTAAGTAGAGTGGCAAAATAAAAATAATAATCTCTATGGAATCTCAATCAAAATGTAATAAGAAATAAAGTGGAATAATCTCAGATATATTTATAATTTAATCACAGTCTGAGTACTTCCAAGGAAAATGCTTCAAGCATTTATATAATACATAGATAGAAAAGTAAGTAGTTCAGCATTTATTGTTTTATGGACTAGAACCTTTGTTAATATAATAGTGTTCATTGACTTGGTTAAGTGAAAAATGGTAGACCACAAATTTGATTTTATTAAGAACTTCAGCTAAACTGAAAGAACAAAATATAATTTCCAAGGATCTTATCAGACTAGATCTTATCTCTCGCTATAAAACCATTGTTGCTACATTTTATGTAAAACAATGGCAGCTTCTGCACTAAAAGAAATAGCACTATACAAAAGATCACGTTAAAATAAATTACTGGGGGTTGTTTTTTTCTTTTTTCATTGCAGTCAAATTCAACCACTGAGCTGTTTAAAATAGAATAAGGAGAAGGAAGCATTCTTGATCCAGTGAGTCCTGCTGGATGCAGTGTCCAGTTGGCTGGTTCTTGAAGGAATGTGCGGAATTAACTCCAATCTAGACCATGCCAAAGGATCCCAAGTATTCAGCAACTGATGCGACTGACAGATGAGAAGTGTTATACCAAAGGGATCCAGAACAAGGTGGGAGCCAAAGCAGTGACAGTCTGTCTTGCCTTGCAATATTTTACTAACGTATGATAGATTAATTAAATCTTTTAAATGCATAGCATCATCCTGTAGAAATGCATGTGACAAAAACAAAGACGCTACAAAAATGGAGAGAGTTAACAAGGGTGTTCAATTTGGATGACAGCCAACTTGAGGCAACATTATACTAAGCCATCATTGATTCTGATCCATTTTCTAGCATCTCTGCACTGCCACTGTTGAAGTACAGCTAAAAAATACTGGCTTACAGAAAAGTTTAACAGCACCATAAAATGGAATTGTTGCAGGAAGTGAAGTTTCCAAAGAAAGGAATTTAAATGTTCATTAGCAAAGACAGAGGAGTATCTGCAACTTTGGTATTAATCTAAATCATGAATGGTGTAAATACTACTGTAGTACAAATGAAAATAGGATTTTTTTTTACGTAGTCAAATTATGCAGCTTCTATACATTGTATTTATAATTTATTTCAGCATAAGGGCCCTCTATACAGAGCAAGTTGATCAGCAGTAAACATTTCTCCCTGCTGTAATCAGGGAGCTGCTTTCACTAGCCAATTGAGGCAGTGAAAATTGAATTGACCATTTTTTCAGCTTTGTTTTCCTCTCCAGTTCAGCCATAAAATTAGTTCACAAATCCAAAGTAGAATTACAGAAAGAAAAGCACAAACCAGTTTGATTAGCTTTGTTAAGACCAAACTTTTAGTACATGATAGTTTGAGATGTAAGGAGGGAAATGTTATCATTAAAATGGCATAAACTGAGCCAATGCACCTGTTCTACAGTCATTTGTTCGAAAGGAACCACCATCTCTTCCAAGCCTTCCTTCCAAGCCCTTCCTTCACTGCACTTCCTTTACTGGAATACCACCTGCATTTTCATTTGCACAAACATATTCTAACACAAGTTTTTCTTCCTGTCTCTCCTTCCTTCCTTCTCTTTCCAGTTGTTCAAACGCGACTTTGACCTAGTCAGCAGTATTATTTCTTTAGTACTAAGTCATCATCTACTAAAACACTACCATGAAACTAAAACTAACCAATGAATCCCCAGGACGATTTTAAAAACTAATCACCTGGAATATTAGCAGCATCACTACAAAACCATGATTTTAGCAAGGACTGCAAAGCACGTATGAGCTGATGGATAAATACTGGAGCTGTTGGTCTGCACTCTACTCCACACTCACATAGTTACCGAGGTCCTCGAGCTAGCTGAACAGGTCAAACAATGAAGGAGTGAACACAGCATAAAATGGCAACAGGATGGGAAAAAATTCTCTGTCAGCAGTTACTAAATAGACTAAAATCTCTCAGCTGAGGAGAAGGATGCCCAGAAAAGTGTTCTGACAGAGCTCAGAATTGTAGCTGGGACTGAGAAAGCGATTAAGGAATATTCTTCACTCCCTACACTGCTGTTTTTCATGCAAGAACAGAGGGCATCAAATTAAATTATAAGGAAAGTAGCTCAAAACTAGTAAGAGGAAGTAATTTTCCTTGCAGTACATCAGAAAACTGACACAGGCAGGATGTGCTGGATGTCCGAACTTGACCTGAGATGAATAAGAGATTAGACAAATTCATGAGGAAAAAGAAAAATATATCCAATAATACATCACCTCTGGCTTAACAAGCCTCTAACCCAAGAATTGCTGGAGGCTGGCTAAATAATGCGGGAAATATTCTCCCTGTAGCCAGAACTGCACTGGTGGGGAAAGGACCTAGAGGCTTCCTTAGTGTTACTTCCAACCATGCAAAGGTAACAGCAATGAATTAATTTCCCCAGAGCTGAAAATTCTCGTAAATACTGAGTAGAGGAGTTACTATTTAGAGCAAATAGGGTAATATGAACACTTTCGTGTTCCCTTCTGTCTGCCCTTCAGAGGCCCTAGTGCAGATTTTAATGGGAAAAAAGTTGAAGTTGAAACACTGTCAGTGCTCCATGTTGACAAGCATACAAGAACAAAGCAAAACCAAAACTAGCAACTAGAGATTTAAATTTAACAATGGATTCAAGAATGATCAGCCCCTGAATCACTTCCTTACCCACCACCATTTCTCAACTTTTCCTCTCTGAAAAGCAAGAACATGACCCTATGTTCCAACTCTTCATGATTAAAGCAGAGCATCTAATCAGCCACATATTTCTTGCCAGTAATCAAAAAGCACATTTCCTGGAGAATATTGTGCTTGCAGTTCCTGGCATCTATGTGTCTATATATGCATCAAAAAAATTACAGCTGCCAGAAAGTTTACTTGTGGAAAAATAACATGCATACTTGCAAGTATGCGCTAGTCTGACAGATCAAAAGATTACTCCAAAGTTACATTAGCGGATAGCAAAATAGAATGAAAACAAAATAAAAAAGCACATTGGTGCTTAATGCATCTTTTAGAATATATGCCATAAATCAAAGAGGAGGAATAATTTGTTACTGTACTGTTTGCACAATGCTTTGGTTTGCATTCATTTGCAGACAGATAAGGTTCTACTTTTCTTAAATGAATAGGTCTCATCTAGACAGAGTAATGTGGTTAGTTCAATATGATCATTCAAGTTTAGGATAGATTTAACTCATTCTCTTCACAGGTATAAGCACAACTAAAAGGAGAACAAAAAGTGAAAAATATTGGAAACAAATGCTGAAAAAATTGATATATATAAAAGAAAAGATCAACATGAACACACATAACAGATTAAGTAGATTTTTACTTAACACTATGACATTTATGATCTCATCTAATAAGCACACAGAGACAATATCCAGGAAGCAAAAAGGCATTTAAAATTGAGATTAACTGTTGCATTATTTTGTAAAAAATCTGCTAGTATCAAATGTAAAAATACTATATCTTGCAAAATTCCAGTTCCTTCTGTGATTATTTAAAATATGGAACAACCTCAGTGTTCCTGAACAAACTGAATATTTTTATTAGATGCAATAGCAACTAAATGATAATATCTGTCTTCCATGTACTATTAGTACATTTTGCTTTTATCTTTTTCCAAATTGATAATGATTTTTCCTGAGTAGTATTGGGAAAACAAAGACAGACGTTAAAGGAACAAATAACACTTCTTCATGCATTTAATACACATGGTTTTGTTTGCATGTGCTCCAGACTTTCACACCAAATCACCTAAAGTTAGTACCTATATTCAATAATACTATTGTTGCAACAATGATATTCAGAGGTTATGTCTAATTCAAGGTGTAATTTTGCCTCACTCTGAATTATGTATGTGCATATGTTCATATGTTAGCATAGATAGACAAATAGCAGAGGAATGGAATTTGTTTTCATATTACCCTTATAGTAATTACATTTCTTGAGACACGGGCACGGCAGCATCAGAACAAGATTCATGGCAGAGCCTATGGAGCCACAGAACTGTTTCTTCTTCTGGGACTCAACAGTGAAAAACAGGAGGAAATAATGCAAAAATAAAAATAAAAATCTAAATCTAATCTAGATGGAGCTCACAGACTCCAGAAAGAGATTGCCTCACATCTCCCCTGATGGATAGGTGATGCCTGTATGCACGTCTCACATGCTCCTTGCTGCATGTTCCAGCAAGCTCAGCCTCTCTACAAAGATCCTCCTTCCAACGCAGGCTCACGCAGCTCCAGATCTGTCCAGGAAAGAGATTTTCAGCAGGTGGTTTCTGCATAGCGAAGACAACTACCCTACATTAAAGCTGAAGGCCTACAAAAATGAGGGTGAAATAGATCTTTAGTATTCTTCTGTTGGCCACAACATCTGTTCAATCTTAGGAAATTCAAATATTTTCTCTTTTCCCCCCATCTTGGTTCCAAATCAAAATGATAATGGTGGTTTCCCTGGGTTTGAACTATCAAGTAGTTGTTCCTAGCACAACTCAGATTACAAATATTTTAAATTAAGATTCTGAATTTCATCCTGATGGAAGGTTAAGGTGTGTGCTACCTTAAAAACTTAAAAGAGATCCTTAAACTTAATCCTCTTCTTTCGCACTTTCCCATTTAAGAATGTGAGTTGTCTTCAAAAACTAAAAAATAAAACACTTTTAATCAACCATTAAGAAAAATGTAAAATGTAAATAGCTTGGCATCACGTTTGCCATTCCACTGCTATAACAAATGGATTAATTGCTGGGTAATGTAATCAGATGGCTTGCTGATACTATTTGAGCATAGACTTGATACGTGTCCAGCACTTAAAAAATCGGTATGGATTTTTCAGCTATGAGAAAGAAGTCTGTCCAGATGGCCCTAAAATGAAGGACAGTATTTAAAATGTTGTTCCCAGAGGATTGGCCAGCTGTATCTAACATGGAAATGCTTCTGTGAATTTTTAAAAAAGCATTAAGTATAATGGAGAATACTGGAGAGAGCATTTAAATGTAATCCATTCACAAGCTAGAGTAATTGACTTGGTTGGCAGGAATCAACTGAAATTAGATTTTAATGGGCACAACTGCTAGCACATCTATCTCATATAAAATACATCTAGAAGTAAGATACTATCTTCTTTGGAATTTGTCCTTCAACTCAATCTTTCCAGCTAACATTATCTTTATGTGGCATTATTCAGAAATCTGACACCTACAAGGAAAGACCCTTCTGAAGAAGCCTAGTATTTATTATTCAACTGCGAAACATTTGAAGGTATTTTAAAACCATTTAAAAATAGAAAAATACACTTAGGGCTCAACAACTGAGAATAAAAACCCAAAGAGCTACGATTGTAGTGAGGAGACATCTTTGTATGAACAACTTATAACACATTTGCAGAAGAGCTGGAAAAACAAATCAACTCTCATGTTAGAAGCAGTGAGTGCCTTTTTTTATATCCCTGTGAAGTTTTTATGCTACAAATTAGCATCTTCCTGGAGCTCACCCATACCATTCAGAGAACTTTGTACTGCCATCTGACAAACTGTGTTCAGTCCTAGACTATGATGTTTTACATCTGCCAAAGACTGGAAGTGCACTGAGAGGGGAACCTTCCTACCATAGCTAAGAAGCAAATTTAACATGGCTTTAAAAAAGCCCCATTAAGTCTTCAACACTGATCCAGAAGAAAAAAAAACCCAAACAAAAAAAAAAAAACCAAAAAACAGCACTGCTTATTCTGTAATGGTATTAAAAATGTAAAAAAAAAAAAATTTGAGAATTTCCATCAAGGCAAATGAAATCTCAAAAAGGTAGAAAATTGTGAATGTAACTCTTTACTAATATGAAAATATTTTTCACATGTGATAACGTTATTACATATTATTTAAAAAGTGCTTTTACTGTTATTTCTCTCAACGGAGGTCTAATTCTAGCATAAAAGACAATGGAAGGTTTCCTTTAAATATTTAGATTCAAATAATTAGATTCTGGAGAAGATTGATAAGATCTTATCAAAACATAAATATATCCGAAGGGAGAATGTAAAGAGGATGCAGCTCTTAGTGGTGGCGAGGGATAGGACAAGGGACAATGGGTGTAAATTGAAACACAGGCAGTTCCATCTCCATGTGAGAAAGAACTTCTTCACTGTGAGGGTGACGGAGCCCTGGAACAGGCTGCCCAAGAAGGTTGTGGAGTCTCCATCTCTGGAGATCTTCCAAGTTCACCTGGATGCCACCCTGTGCCACGTGCTCTGGGTGTTCCTGCTGGACAGATGATCTCTAAAGGTCCCTTCCAACTTCAATCATTCCATGAATTCTTTCTTTCACTCAATGAAGCCTACATCAAGTGAATTGCAATTGATTTTTAAATATTTATTCAGTTTGATTTATAAATTAAAGACGGATTAAAAATATCAAAAGTTATTCATAAATAGGAGTAAATGAAAACATACTGCCAAGACAGTATTTTTTTGGTAATTTAAAGTCATTTAGATGAGATCAGATGCAAATTTTTTATTATGCTTTCCTTCAACTATATTTAGTGGATTAAAAAAAATGCAAGGCAAGAGCATTTTACTGTGAGATGGTAACAATTGTAGTAGAGTGCTAACGTAGGAAAACATCAGGGAAAAAAAAAGAGAATACAACAGCTGAGGTGGCTGTTAAGGAAAATGATCTTTGGTAGGTAAGTGTTCCGGAACAGGAGATTTAGGAATGCTTATGGAGGATGACATCTGTTTCAGGAGCTTTCTGCAAGATATATTTCAGAATATCTGGAAATTATTCAAATAGATTGAAAAGAGGAACTATATGGGGTTTCTTAATCTTGAAATGATGACCCTTTCTCACGTGTGCAAGAGCCTGGGGCTTAGAAAGGGTGTTCTGGAGTGGCAGGTAAAGAAAACCACAATCAGGAGCTCTGTCTGGAAGGAAACTTGGAAGCTAGAGTAGGCAGGAAAATAATAGGAGTACTGAGATTCTCTCTGGCTTCTCTCAGTATTTACCAAAGTCTTCCAAGGAAATAAAGAATAATTTTCTTACATGCTTAATTAAAAGGATGATAATATTTTTTAAAAAAAATCTGTCACCTATATCCATGCCATGCTGCTTCAACAATCTCCTGTTTATGAATTTTAAGGCAGCACTCCCTACAGCGGCTTTGCTTTCAGAAGCCAAGAAAATGGATTAGGTAGTCAGAGCAAAGTCTGAGAACTGCATGATTTTAATTTGTTCCTTTGATACAATCAGTATTTTCTCCTAATAAAAAGCTCGAAAGGATTAGAAAAATTCAGTAAGTTCCTGAATACTAACTGTGGTAAATTCGGAGATTAAATCAACCAATCAGGTAAAAGTTAAGGGGATTTTCATCCTGCCTTAAATGAAAAAAAACAGGGTAATTTCAGCTACAGTATTTCTTCAGAAAACCTCAGTAACATTTCTAATCAGGTCACACACTATAAAATCCCAAATGAACATAACAGATACACATTTATTTATAAAGAACTATCATGACAATATAAAGAATGCAAATCTGCTGCTAACATGAAACATTATTAGTTAGGTGTCCTTTTTAAAATTTAAATGTTTTCCAACAAATATATCATTATGAATGTGACCATCAACAATTCTTTTATCACGACCTTCCTTTGGAGAGTTTAAGAGAGGAGCTCATGCAGCCTTGAATTCTGAATGATTGGTTTATGAAAATTTGGACGTCATCAGAATTAATGTGAAGATACTTCAAGTGCATCATATAGTTTATTTCACACCATTGTTTTTCTTACCAAGTATACTTAGAGGCATATCTACATACATCTGAGCATTTGTTTCTGGTTGGCTTGCTTCCCAAGAAGTTAGATGAAAAGACATCTGCTATAAAACTAACTGAGGCAAAACAATGATAAAGTCACTGAAGACGAAGGTGAAATTAGTCTTTGTGGAATGCCTGATTTTCCCCTTTGAAAGTCAATCTGAGCAGACACATACTCATTCCAGAGAACCTGGGGAGATCCAGATTTGATCAGGTACCTTTATGCACTTAACTAAGGTTGCTAGTTAGGAGACTCATATTAGAGGACGCACATACCTTCAAAAAGCAGTTTCCCCCACCCAAGAGAAATAAAGCATGGCTTGAATTCCTATTAAAGCACTTCAGGTAGTGGGTCAACCGGGCACTCTATCTGCAAAATCTGAGGAGCTGGCAGGCTGGCAAAGGAAAAGAACTAGAGGTAAAAGAAGTAGCAAGTGCTGAAGGGTGATTGACTTCTTATGCCTCCAGAAACACAGGCAAGCACTTTCTGAAAGGAACGCAACCTTATAAAGGCAACTATGATCCCACAGAGCAATACAGATGCGTTTTCATCATCCACTTTGTATAGCCTCTAGCAAAAAGTCTGTCTTGCTGGTTTAGAAAACATTAATATGAAAGACCTTATTAAAGTCAACATGAATCACGCCTGCCATGGCAACGGAGCTACAAAACAAGGGCCTGCAGTTTTACCTAAAGTGAAAGACAAAAGCCAAAAATGCCCTGAAGAGGGACAAAAGTTCTCTGTGCCACAGAGCATCACAGGCAGTAACTCTGAAACATTACTTAGAGCTTGTATACATTATCAATTGTAAGTGCACTTCACAGCACTAAATTTTGAGCAGGTATGGATCAGTGTAGTTTTGCTACTTGCAAGTAAGCTCTGTCATTCTGCACAGTGGACTGCATCACAAGTTCCTTTTAATAATGAATGTAAATGTTTCAGCTCCAAGTTGCAGCAATTTCCCTTTCCACTTCTGGACCTGCTTTCTTAAATGTCACTTGAACTCTCCTTCTGAACAAACATCCCCATTTACTGATGCTAAATCAGACTTCTGAGTAGGACGTAAGGGATAAAGGGGTCATTTAGTCTTGAAACATGAAGTAGAAAACCACAGGTAACAGGAGAATATTTTGTAATATGACAAAGTGTTGAATTCTCGCAAGGCATTTCTCACACTGACTGCACAAAGGCTTTATGTACATACAAATCTGCCTCTTTCAACAACCAGTACAAACTACAAAGCATTTCAGTAATGTCATATATCTATTTAGTTTGTTAAGATATCCTAATTGGCTCTCTTTTAGCTTTAGTGGGAGGAAAAAATGAAAGATGTGCTTAGCAATTGTTATCATGTATTTCTCATTGGCACTATTAAAATGGCTCAGCAGTTTTTTTACTGAATGTGGCTGTGGAAGGTTTTTGGTGACATATAATACCTGTTCTTAATGTGCTGAGGAGAACCAAGACACTTGAAACTTCCATTGACCATAATTGCAAGCCGTGTGCAGAGGGCTTCACATTCCTCCATACTGGAAAGCAGGGGTAAGAGAGGAAAAAAAAAAATAGAAAGAACAATAGTGAAAACAGAATGGTATTTATACTTAACTTTTTAATTAAAAACGAAGGAAACTGGATAACTGCAAAAATTGCTACCAAAAAACTCTAACTTTTAAGCCAGCAGTTCAAATTATAGCCCTAGTCAGTACATACCAAATATATTGCCACATGACAGCTAGAACAAAGTAATAAAAATGAATTTATATTCACAGTCAAGAACTAATTGGACAATTCTGGCCAAAATATGAAAGTTTTATTAGTGAAATCAAATACCTGACAGGCATCTTCAGCAATGTCACTGAGAATGACAGCAGTGCACAGCATTATTGCCCTTAATTCCTGCTTACAATCATTCTGAGCTAAGAGATGGATTGCTTAGCTGCCTCTTGTATGGTATGGTATACTTCCTTATATAGCAAAGTTAACTTCTGATTGCTGGACAGAGCAGATGTAAAAAAGATGTAAATGACAAACCAAACAGAATTTAAGACAAACTCTGCTATTGAAAAGCAGAATCCTGTTGCAAACGATGCCTTGAAATTACAATGAGCAATCTTGACTTGTAAATCTTATGGCAAATTTGGCTGCCTTTTTACACATCACGCGGAATTATATGAGCAGATTTTCCAAAGCATCTGTTTAAAAGCAGGACTTCAGTGAGGATGTGTTTCATCATACAAAAGAGAGGTCAAAGGTATTTGATGCCCTTGCAGTTCACTGTGTGAATTCTCAGCCTCTCTGTGGACCGAGGCCTAACTCAATCCAAATTCTAGCACTTTTACCTGGGAGAGCATGGGAATTGCAGCTGAACTATCCCCTTAGGCACACACTTTAAATGGGACAGCCATAGGGTGAGCACTGCTAAAGCAAAAGTCTCTATGTTGGAGAGGAGGCTACTAGCATATTTTCCCAGAAAACAGATGAGCTCTATGTGCAAGTTTGTCTGTGATGCAGTACCTCCCAAAGCCCTAGTTAGCATAATGATCATCAGCTGTGGCAAAATAACATAAGTAAGCTTGTATGGATAATTCATATGACCTCACACATCTCTCCCCTTAAAATAAAGCTAACAAAGCAGTTAAATATTCTCTCTGAAAATGAATCCAACACAAATGAAGACCTCTAACACTACTTTTAACATGTGAAAGCATCGCTATACCTTGCTCATTTATTTGTGGATGTGCATTACTTCACATATGTGTAGGTAACCTTTGAATAAATCTTAGATATCTCCAATAGCCTTCTGCGCATACAAAATAATCTCTCCTTCAACCAACCTGGCACAAAAACATCTTATTAATTAGAAATGAAATCTATGTGGACTGCCACACTATCATGATAACTGTTTTAGCTGCAAGTCATTCATTTGTCAAGCTAAATGAGCAATTAGTAACAATTTATTTGACAGATTTAGTTTATTTCTTGTTACAACATATTAGTAATGAAATCACAATTACATTCTGTTTAGCTCCTTTCTGACACTGGGGGATTCTTAACCTGGACTGACTGACTCATATTGTATAACTTCTGTTTCTGACCTGAAAGACCTGGTAAACACCTGGGGTTCATGTATAATATATATGCTATATACCTATGTGATTTTGAGGAATTAATTTTGAAAAATATAATAGTCAAAATTTCTGAAAGCATTTCTTCCAGCAATACTGAAGGACAAACATGCTCATGAACAAGAAACACATTTTGGCAACATCTGAAAAATTTAAAAATATCTGTATTAACAGAATATTTTATTGCATTCTTATATTATTTTACCGACTACTTCCCATTTCATTTGGCCAAAACGCTACGTTGCTTTTTTGATTAGTTCATTCTGCCCCTTCCAGGCATGTTTTCATGATCTCTCCCTCAAATAAAGCCATTCTGTATATAATTATACTATACTATATGCCCTACAGAGAACATGCAATTTGTTCCATTTACATGTTGCAAAACAGCTTTAGCATCTCCTCTGTTAAACTGAAGCAGCAATAACCATATTGGAGAATTGACAAGATATTTAATGCAGATCCACTCTTCCAGGAAGATATGGTCACTCTTAGCAATTCCAACAGTACCTACATAAAATATCTATTGCATCTGTCTCTACAATGCCATGGCATGATTATTTCATATCTTGATACAAGCCAGAATCTTTGAGTTTTCCACTCCCACTGTTTCTTTGAAAGGTTTGTAAAGTTGGCAACAACAATTTTATGTCAGTTTGGCTTATGTGAGCAAGAAGGAATTGCCGTAAAATAGTGAGATACCCCTTGAGTTTCACATCCAGCATACCGTCAGATTATGCTCGGTCAACAAGGGCAAGGATCAAAACTAGGATTGTGCTGGCTGTAAGGAAAAGGACTCTCACCTGTGGGATGTCAGCACAGCTGCACAATCATCGTGAACCTCCTTTAGGATAGTTTTCCAAAGGTAGCGTTTAGAGCAGGGATCCATACCCGAACTGGGCTCATCCTACAAAAAAAAAAAAAAGTAAAATAATACTGTGATTAATCATAGGAAAACATATATGGGTCAAGTCTAGTATAAAGAATTAAAAGAACTCATAGTAAATATATACATTTTTCTCTATGAAAAGTTAGATTTTCAGGAGGTGACTTAAAAGGCACCTTTCCCTTTTTTTTTTCCTCTAGCTCTATTTCTAAATTAAAAGTGTACATTTTTATGCATTTATGCAGGAGAAATATGCAGGTCCTTTTATCATCTAAGGGACTGGAGGTTGATATTTCTTCCTTCCCTACATGCACTCCTGCTATATATGTACACGAACAACTGGAGCAGAAGTCCTATAAATTCAAGGCTGCTTGCCACCACCCATACTCTACTCAGCTGTAAATGGTATGTTTGGATTAAAAATCACCCAGCAGTTGCTCCCAAAGCTCCCTTTAAGAGCACACCTCATGCACGGTTAGAAGAACCCAATCCAGTCAGTGGATCATGCAACTTTCTAACTTGTCCCATTTCTAGCTCCCATAGCTTACATGGGCAGAGAAGTGCAGCTACAAAACTATATTTCCCTATCCTATCTAATCACAGTGTCCTCAGTAAATCAATTCTTGACTTACATGAGGACATCTGGCAAAATAGAGGAAAAAAAGCAAGAAAGATAATTTGGGAAAAAAACAAACAAACAAAAACCTTATCACCTCCTGCCACCTAAATTTAAAGTTAGGAGCCTTTGAATGTAAGTTAGAAGCATTCAGCAGTTTATGCTGGTGCTCAATTGATCTCAGACAAAGCAAATCCTTCAAAACACTGAATAACATCCTTACAATTTCACAGATTTCCAAAAGCATTCAAATTTTTAAAATTTACATATTGGGCATTTACATATTTGGGTATTTTATTTCCTCTTGTCATTGTATGTGCATTAATGTGTGCCTTGGAGCATGTAAGCCGAGATGGCTACTTGCAGTAGCATGTCATAAAAATATTACAAGACACTGGGAGCACTTTATAAGACGAGGAAAAAACACTGATTTAAGATAATCTTTTACTAACTGAAGCGGGGTCAGATTAAGCAAAAAAAAATGCAAACCAAATCATTCAACTCAGAAATGAGGTTAAGTTTAAGAGCTAAGGTAACTCTTTTAAGTTGGAAAGTTAACAAGTTTGAAGCAGGAAAATCTCTTTCGGATATCAACTTCAGAAATATGAATCTCATGAGAATATGGATTTCCAGTTCCACTTAATCTGTGGTCATCTTGATCTATAACTTGAAATACTACTTTCCCCCTCGACTTTGGAGAATAAGAACTACCTCTATTTGAGAGTTCTGAAAGGTTTATTTTACCACGGAAGTGATTTAGCACTTCCCAACCAAGGCTTAGGAAATATATATTAAATCTTTTCTACTGAACTGTATGCAGTCATAAGAAAGAGAATATAGTATAATAATGGTAGTACTGTATTTCCCTAATCTTCAATACAAAAGGCATTGTTTAAACTATCAGGCTTAACTGGCCTAAATAAGTTTGTATTTTGGAAGAGCAGGATGCATACACCAAGACAGCATACGATAATCTATTCCCATTCAAAAGTTTATAGTTAGTTGCAAGATTTGCATGTAAAATGAAAATATAAAAACATCCAGATGAATGGAGCTTGCCATGCAGCACACATGTAACATATAGCAAACATGTAGCGTACAAGACATGATAAAGACAATCTAACAATTAAAAACACTAGCACAAAATTATTAAAACCAAAATCTTTTGTTGAAGAACAAGGTAAAATTGTTTATTTGTATATATTTATTATGTTATATTCACAATAAGGAATATATAATAAACAAAGAATACATAATACTGTACCATATTTTACAGTAAATGATATTTCTATTTTCTGTATAAGGAAAACTTAATTTTTTAAAGTATCCATATGGGTCCACAGGATATTATAGTTGTATCTATGCCTGTTAAGATCCTCTTTCAAAGTAGCCATAGGATTGCCTTTACTCACCAATAAAAGTATTTGGGGTTTGCCAACTAAAGCCACAGCAGTAGAGAGCTTCCTCTTTGTGCCACAGCTATATGTTCTCACCAGTTTGTCAACATGGGCACCGAGGTGCAACCGGTTAACAAGGTCTTCTGCTACCTGCAATTCAGCAAAGAGAAGGCAAAATCAAGGTAAAGATTGTGTTCGACCTGAAAAAAATACCCCATTCACTCATACTAAAAATAAACGTAGAAGTTATTTCCTTACTTCCCCTCATCTGCTGCATATCATTATTACTGAATGCAGACTTGCAAAAAAACTGCTCCAAAACCACTCTTACCTCCCTCCAAAGAATAAGGATTTCCCTATACAGAAATATTTTGCTCACTCATCCCTATAACACTGATTTGTATTCTTTTTGATTTACTGAGCAATAGAAAATTCAGGAAACACAGTCCCACATTGGCCACCAAGAAGAAAATGGAGGAAAAGGAAGTCACAGGTCAAGGATTTGGAATTTCTTAAAGTTAATGTAAGATTCATTTAACACACCTACCTAAGAATAAGGAGGCATAAGTTCATGCTAACTATTTTTTGATTATATTTGGTTAAATTAGCAGCTGTGATCCGAATAAGTTGTATAGGCACATGAGCACATCTGAAGACAAAATTCATGCTGTCCTGTATGGCCTTTCCTTTGCACATGTCAGAGACGGTGCTGATGTTTGAGGTTCCCTCTAACACCAGTGCTAGTGAATTTAAAGTGCAGCAACAGAACTGCTAGCCTCCTACATGAGCTATCACTGTTGGAACATCCTGGGAGACCTTATGCAAGAACATGAGAAGAGCAGCAACTCACCTAGCACCTCTACCAGATATGTGCTGCAAAGCAGCATGTGAACTTAAGAAAACATTTCTTAACAGTGAGGGGTGACATAGCCCTGGAACAGGCTGCCCAGAGAGGTTGTGGAGTCTCCTTCTTCGGAGATCTTTAAAACCC
>JAUBOD010000379.1:119295-138108 GCA_032353885.1 Nothura maculosa
TGGAACAGGCTGCCCAGGGAGGTTGTGGAGTCTCCTTCTCTGGAGGTCTTCAAAACCTGCCTGGATGCCACCCTGTGTCACATGCTCTGCGTGTGCCTGCTTGAGTGGGAAGGTTGGACTAACTAGATGATCTCTAGAGGTCCCTTCCAATCTTGAAGTTTCTGTGATTCCATGATTCTTATTTTGCACTAGTAATGCCCTAACTGAACATAAATAATACCGAAAAACATTATATAATATCTAGCTTTTACGCATTGTGCTAAGCTTTATTTTATTTTTCACAAGAGTAGTCCCAGTTTTCTCTAAGCTTCTTAAGAATAAGCTATATATTATGGGATCATTATCATTTAATCATTAAAATAAACAAGATGTGTTGTCGATGTGTTTTTTCCAATCCAACTCAAGACAGATGGGATCCACATCTAACTTGCTTCCCAAATTAATCAAGAATTGCTATAACAGGTCTCTCTAAGGAGGCTATTTCCTGACCTAAGCTTCAAATGAAAGAAGATATGCGAACTACCAAGCTGTCTGCAGCAACAGTTTTATGGTCTTCCTCTTCCTTTTTGGTACACCAGGAATATTTGTCCTTTGTCCACACTTCTAGAACGGGAAAAGGAGAAGACTTCTTGCCATTCCAGCCCCCTTCCTCCATTTATGTCTCCCATCGAGGTCTAGGTACATATCAATAAATTCAAAACCTCACATACACCTGACATGCAAGTAAGACAGAGTCATGTTCCTTCATGCATTACAAAGATATACACATTCATTTATCAGTAGCAGAGAGAGTTGTAAAATCAGAAAGGGATGACTTATGGAAGTGGCAGTGGACTTGCTCCTGTAGTTCTGTAATGAACATACACTTGAACATACATGCTAATGTATTCCTCATAATGTATTCCTCAAGCCTTATAGCACTGTCCAGCAAACTAGAGGAATAGAAACAGTTCTTTGACTTTGTGGACTTCGTGGGGTGTTTTTTTGTTTGTTTGTTTTGTTCTTTTTTTTGCTTCTAAATACTGAATTATATGTCCTAACATTCAGTCCTAGTCATTTCATTTTAACGATTGTTCATTAAAACTGTAACAAACAAGTGCCATTTGGAGTCATCCAAAATGGAAAGGTGTTCAAGACAAATTTTTTAAAAATATTTTTTCATTTCATTGTTTGGAATCTTAATATTTCTCTTTGCTCATGTCCTCTTAAGCAGTAAAAATGTGACCACTGGTAAAAAAGCAATACCTAGAATAGATCAAAAATGCATGTGATGTCCAATCCTTCCTATCTCAAGCATCTTCATATTTTTCACTATCTTACAAAATGCCTTCATTGAAGTGGTGCACAGATCATAGCCATCACCATTTTTCCTTGAGTTTACAAATCAATTACATTCAAAAAATATTATTCTACCTTGGATGGGTATTCTTTAACAGCAGTTCAACTGTAGAAGGGATCTCCAAACTTATGGCATATTTATGCATATAATCCCACTGGGGAGTGGAAGAATTTTGCCTCTATTGGTAAGCTGTGCTCCTGGAGAACTATGAATCTTTAAGATAGCTTTACTGCTCTGTTCTGAAGTTTATTACTTAGAAGCAGTGGCCAAGATGCAAAAAAAAAAAAAAAAACACAACAAAGTCTAAGAAGACCCAGATGTCTTCTCCCTGCTTTAGGTTGCTCATTTTCCCAAGCTTAGTTACTGTTCAATAGCAGCTCCTATTTGGGAATGCAGCCATTAGAGTGTTCAAGCAGATCAGCAACAAGTTTTGAGAACATAGAAATATGAATTCAGTATTCAGTTATATGCTTATATCTTAAGCCTCTCAGGAAACTTTAAACCCGTAACTTGGATTGACACCAAAATACAGGATGATAATTAATGTTGTCAAGAATATTTTGAACACTCTGGGGTGCCCATCTGCTCTCCTAGCTGTGCTGTCACATTTCTTTACTCATGTGTTACTATATACACCTCAAACTGTGCTTTCATGTTTTATTTATAAAATATATTACAGATGGGGGAAATAAAAGTAGTACACACTATGTGCAAGGAAAGTGGATAGCACCTACCTACTACAAACGTTACAAATATTATGTCTTTATTTAAACAGAATTAGATATTACTGCATACTCAAACCTATTGTGGAATACCAATAGCAAATTAAATTTGATCTGAGGAAAAAAAAGTGTTTAGCCACAAGTACACTACCAATACATATAAGAAAAAGAAACAGAGCACTTTTTTTGGAATAGTTACATTCAGGAACTCTGATAAAATAATCCATGTATTTAGCAAGCATAATATAGTTACAAGGCCTCATTTTTAAAACTCTTTAAGCAGTCTTGCCTTCATGTAGATATTACAATACTGGGAACTGTCTGATCTGATCAAATCATTTACTCGGTAGGCCTCCAGCAGATTCCCAACAAAGACTGGTGCCATGTTATACAGGTGAAATTATACAAAATCCATAAAGGCACGTGCATTTTGTCATATGTGGCCATAAAACACTGTTTCATTAGGGATTGGAGCAAATGACCTTCAGCTGTAAATGAAATCAAGTATCTAAGTGTCTGTGTAAACATTCTATAGGTTACATCTCATCTTATTCTCTTAAGGATCACATTTCCAGAGGAAAATCACTTGAGTGAATCCTTACAAATGTTTAACCATTTTTGAGAGACATCTGAGGAGTTGATTGATGTGTACATGTGGGGTTAATGCACATGTGTATATTTGCTTTGCTTTGACTCAAAAAATAACTTTATTTTCCTTTCAATATTTCTGGGAATTTTAATACAATATTTTTTTCAGATTTAACAAGAATGCCTATTAAGACTGTATATATCTTGGTCTTTTTCTACCTAGTAGGTTTGTTCTCAACTAAGCTGTCACACAGGATTAAACAGTGCTAAAGTGCTTAACCTAATCAGCAAACTTTAAAAAGTTTTGTCTCTTCCCCCTTCTCCGACCCCCATGCCACCACCCCGACCCAAATAATAACATCATATACATTTTAAAGGCAACAAGAAAAGTCCTTAGAGTATAATATAAGGACTCGAGGCATGCTGATCTTTGATCCTTGTTATTATCAGTTAGTGCTATTCTGATCAAATCCCGTGTTATTTACCCTGTAGGAGTCCTGATAACAGCACGCCCTGCAGATGGGATGATGTCTCCAGTCAGCATCTTAAATGTTGTGCTTTTCCCAGCTCCATTTGTTCCCAGGAGTCCAAAGCACTAACCAGGAACAAGAAGGGGAACAAAAGTGAAAGACTGCTATTCATTTGCTGCTCTGACGGAAATATAAGTAATATTGATCCTCCCATGTTTCTTTCCCTTTCTTATTTCCTGTCTGATACCTTTAAGACAATGCATGTAGATATATATATTAGCAAAATATACACTCCCTTTTCTATATCAAATAAATACAAGTCTTAATGCTTGCATTATGAACTTTCTTACTGATAGAAATGTTTCATTCAGAAGTAACACCCACCAGGTTACCCCAGTTACCCAACACCTAATCTACAACTGGATGTAAACCCTTAGTGTTTTAGTTTTTCTTGCAATTTGCTATCAGCAGTCAAAAAATAGCCTTCCTTTCCCTATCAATATATTTAAAATGAAAATCTGCATTGCTGTGCATTGTCAGAAATAATCCACACTGAATAAAAAAAAGAAATCAAGTCAGTGCTCCTCTGGCATCCTAGAGTTTATAAAATTCAGTGTTAGGTTTAAGCTTACTCAAATAGTATATTAGTAGATGATATATTAAAAAATGATTTTAGCAAATACAAGTTTGCCTTGGGGATAAATTCAGGATTCTGTCCACAGCTTGTAACTGACCTAGATGTTCTTGACTTTCTCTTTGGGCACTGAAGCAATCATGCTACCTATTTTGATTTTTATGTTAGCTCATAAAACTCTAACTTTGTACAGAAAAATACCAAGAAAAAAAACAGGACTCATACACCAAAAGATTCATAAAACAAAAACAAATCTATCACCCATTGAGCAGTTGCTTCTTAAATATCATCACAACTTTACTTCTGTATGGCTATTGATTTTCAGAAATTACCACAATTGAAAGTGTTCAGCTGCTGTCTTCAGAGCTTTGATTGCAGATATGTCAAATGCACTTCAACAATTGTTCAAAATCAAACCTCTTTTTGAAAAGAAGAAAAGACTTCTTTACCTCTCCCTTTGGTATTCCCAGACTGATGTTTTCCACAGCTGCATTCTTCTTATTGAAACCTCCGTAGCACTTCCTGAGGTTGTACAGCAGCAGGATGTCATTAGCCGTTCTTCCACCAAAGAGTCGCTGTCGCTCCTTTTCTACATCAGTATCTTCTGAAGTGTTGACCATGCTGTTAACTGAGCACTGACTCCTACAGCAGATGGTGACAACAAATGTCATATGGCAAACTGGACACTGTGTTTTATTGATAACTGTTTTATTTCCCTGATTGTGATCCCTTAAAGTTCAGTGATCAAATCTCAGCAGAATCTAAGAGAAACAGTAACCAGAAGCATTTTTTTCTGAAATTTCCACTAACTTATATGCCATATTCATATTTCTTTTCTCCTCTTTCTAAAATGCAACTATACTCTTCAAAGCAAACATGAATGGTGATGTGGGCCAATATTAAATTATTTTTTGATGTGGAGTTTAAGTCAGAAATGAAATAATGAAATGGGGAGAGTCTTTCAAAATGCAAGCATGGGAACACAGAACCATCTGGATGAAATAACCTGGAAGCAAACATAACACTTGAATGAACTCAAAAAAGCCAATAATAAAGACTTCTTAAGAAACAATCACTACTTTATTTTGCAATATAAGTAAAACGGAAAAGTAGAAAAACACTCTGGCCCAGTTTCAACGTGAAAGTATAACTAAAGCCCTGATGCCATGAAAAGCTGAAAGAAAAGCACTAGCTGAAAGAAAAGCTGCTAGAAAAGCTGAAAGCACAAAGCTCGATCTCCATACAACTTGCAGCAAGTTCCTGTGAAAATAGAAGACCCCCAGGGTTTTGTTCAGTCGCCTAAATGTGGGCAAGCAACACCCATTCGTGAGCAGGCCATTTGAAGTATCCTCCGGGGGCCAGTAAAACGACCTGAGACACGTAGAAGACCTCAGCCCTTCTGAAGCGCGAGCTGGAGGCCAGCAGGTCTCAGGTGGCACCAGACACTAAGGTTTAGGCAGTATCACCCTGGCTAAGCAAAGAGTATAAAGCAGAAGAGGACATAGCTGGAACAAAAGGAAGACCTGAAACCTGTGTGCCATCCCTTTTGTTTTTGAGCAACAGCAGGCAGGGTGAACAGTCCCATGCTGACCTAATTCTGTGCTGTACAAATTCACACATACACCAGACTCTTTGCCATAGGCAAATCTACCAACCTATCATAGTGCTGCGTGGGATCCCATAAGGAAAGTAATAGCATAGCTTCTCAGATGAGTCTTACAACTCTCCTTTTCTCCTTCTACCTGGTGCTTAGCCTGCCTGTCATATCAAGGGATATTCAGGCTGTTTCTGTTCAGATGACCAAGCATGCATGCACACTACTTTCATATGACTGGAAGCTTATCAGATGTTTGGAGGCATGTGTTTAATCTCTTTATAGCTATACTTTGCAGAAATTTGATGAGGAAAACACCTGAGGTCTCTCTGGAAAAAATAGTGTTAAAAAGTGAGGTAGACTACACTGTTAATTAAGTTTAGATAAATTAGCCTGACTACATTGGAGAAAAAAAGAGAAAAAAAAAAAGATGAGAAGGAAAGCTTTCCAGGACACCACCATCTTTTGAAATCAGAAACAAAAAATATCTAAAAATGTAAAATCTAAAATATAATTACACTAGAAAGATTTCCTTCTAGATGAAATCACTGAAGCTAAACTAAAGCCAAATTGCACAGCTTAAAAGTTAATTAAATATTTTCCCTTTCTTCCTCCTAACCCATCTATTCAAATGTTGTTTGTATGGATACATGACCAAGAAAAGCACAGAACATGTAACACAATCTCATTAAAGGAACAAACAGTTCCATGATTTTTTTTCTTTGAGAAATTACTAAATGTCCATTATCAGAGAACACAAATGATAATATACAACACACCTTGCTTTTTGGAGGAGATCCCAATGAAGAAAAACCCTTAAAAGAAGAAGAAGTGTTCCTTGAAGGGCCATTTCCACAAAAATCCACCCAAGGAAGTTCATCTCAAACGGGCTCACGTACGAATCTATTCCAAAGCTGCTGGTCAGGTCAAACTTGATCTGATTGTACGAAAGTTCTATCAAACCTTGTCCTAAGCAGAATTGCGGGAATATAATAAATGCCCATTTAAGGGCCTCATAGACGTTCTGAAAACTCTGTATTATGATTCAGTGAATTAAAAGAAAAAAACAAGGGAGGGAAAAATTAGTTTTCTCTAACACTATATTAAGCACACTTATAAAGCTAGATTCAAATTTCACTTGAATACTACTTAAGGTGAACTCTGTTTAAGCGCATTGATTTCAACAATTCACATTATCATTAATTTTGGGACGGGGATCATCCCTTACTGCATTTTTACAGCAATTAAAAATATATATTTTTAGAATGCCTAAAGCCATAGGATCCTAATTATAATTGAGGCTCACAGACATAACAGACAACCAATTTATTTCAGCTTATAAACAACAATGACATCTAATACCTAAAATTCTAGTATGGGTTTCCAGCATAGTTACTTTATAAAACATGGTGCAAGAGGAGGACATAAACAAAATTAAAACCATATAAGCAGTTTTATATTTAGGATTTGGAAGTAGAGTAGATGTGACTACAACACCTGTCTGTGGCCTTGTATCCGTTCCTTGTCACAGAACCAGGAATACTGCCACCATACTAGGCAATGCTGAAGAACTACACTATTCCCCTGCTAACCAGTAAGTTGGTATCTGACAGGAATTGCATTGTACTCTACCATGGAATCTGATCTGCAATACAGAAGCAATATAGAATGATATGGCCAAGTATTTAATTCTCTGGTGTTAAAATTTTAGTACTTAATGCCATCCACTTCAAATTACAACCTTAACCCTACACAGCATCAAATCTCCTTCCAAAGCTGAGTGGCATATATCCTAGATTTGGTTTGAGACAGCAATTTTTTTTTCATGTGGAATATTCATAGATACACAAATATACAGGTTCTGGATTCCTCCTTTTCCATCAGCTTGCTAAACTACCATTATGAATAAATAAATGGAATGAGAATGCATATTTACTATTCATACAGGGCATCACAGATACTAAGAATAAGCAGCTTATCTCTTATGTCAATATTTTTCAAACACATTTCACAATGCATATAATCTATTCAATGGACCAGAATAACTCCCATTATGTACAAATTACAACTTAATGGTCTGGAAAAGTGTCAAAGTTTCAATTAAAGCTGCTTTTCCATTATTAGGATTCACCTTTCTTTTATTTTTTTTTCTTCTTCTTCTACAAACAAATTAGAATTGCAGACTTAAACATGGTAGCAAGCAGTACATTATACACAGGCACAGAAAAATCAAACATGTTTAAAATACATGTTTTCTTTAGTTGGAAAAAGTCTAGTTTGTGTGTGTACATATATATATATATGTGCAGATGTATATATGCACGTATATATATGTACATATACACACGTGTGTGCATATATACCTCCCAACTAAACATAAAGCTAAAGTTTATACTGACCTGCACTTTAGAAATTATAGCTAACACACGAGGTAAGAGAGTCACCAGCATTGTGCAAAGGCCAAACACAAAGTTTAAGGAGATGTAAGAAATAAAAGCTATATCTGAACTTGAGAAGAATCTGGATACAAGATACATCCACGGTAGAGTTGCATATCTGAAACAAGTTCAAAAACACAAAACAAAATAAAGTCTTGTCACCAAAAAATAGGTTTTAGCTTCCCAAAGAGAAAAAGAAACAATCAAAAAAAGAGAAATATAATATAATATTATATAATATATATAATATTATATAATAATAGAAAGAACAAAGATTACTCCCTATTTCTAAGGTATGAGAGCATTTCCACCACTGAGAAAGGTGGGCAAATTTGCAATATATTTTCCAACCAACTTACCTTATTTTTCTATAGATGCGTACATATGAACTATACTATAATTAGGAGACATATTACATTTTTATGAGCTGCATATTTTTGCTTTCACTCTTCCAGCAAGCTCACAACCGTTATTTCTAAATAATCACAAAACCATGCAACTTGCAACAATCCACTTGCCAAGAGATACAGTTAAGGTTAAAACCAAATATTTGAGAACTAAACCATAGATGCTGAACAATCATTTGTTGCAATCATAAATCATTTAACAGCAAACTGGCAGTTCTGAGAACTGAACTATGTCAGAGAAGTCATCTTAAATTTATTTAAGCATTATAAATTATCACAGCAGATTACCAGTTAGTGGAGCGTTGGCCGTACAACATTGCCACACAGCACAACAGCAATAGGACAAGAGGTTCCTAGTTACACCATATTCTGTGCAAATGTTTAAAGGAATAGGGAAGGAATCCTGAACTCAGTCATATCAGCTGATGTCCATCCAAAATGGAAAGTCATTATTTTCTATCATGAACAGTTAGATAGTATCTGGGCTAAAATATACCCCAGACAAATGAGTATGAAGTACCATATGAAGGAAATTAGCTTCCCATTAGTGCCAGACTCCCTAGCAGAAAAAACAACAGCATATAGACTTCAAGGAACACAGGAGTCACCACTCCCTAATGCATGGCCATAAATATGAGTAGTATTTTTTTTTAATACTACTAATATATGTATACATTATTTTTATAATAATTATCAATGACAGAGCAACTAATCAAAAATTTGTGACTTCAGTGCTTTAGACAGTACTTTAGTCTATGAGCCATAAAAGTTCTTTTTCAGCTCAGTGTTTTGTGCTGTATAAACAAATATTTTCCATCTGAGAACACCAAAACCTTAGGAAACAAACTTTCCAATCCTGCTGTGAAGTAATATTGATGTTACCAAGAGTTTACAACAACATAAAGACTGCGTGACTTGGCTAGGGTCTCAAAGGAAGATTTTAAGAGTGTTTAAGGTATTTTTTAGCATCCTAGTGACAGGCTGAATCACACCAACTTTCTCTTGCACATACTGAAATCACAGCTCTAAATTTTGCTCTGAATTACAACAGTGTAAATACAGTATAAGCCCACCTTAGAAATAGAGCTGAGGAGAGATACATGATTTAAAGTGATGCTACTCCAATATAAATGAAAGGAAAAAAAATAAGTTGTTCACTTACAGCTGCTATGGAGAGAGTAAGAGTTTTCCAAATATATAGCACTAAAGTTATATGATGTTGAAGCACAGATTTGAAAGTATCTGCCAGCCAAGTATATGTTCCTTTCCTAACCATTCCTTCCTGACTGCAAAAGTCAGCTTCAATTTAAGCTATAATTTGTTATTTTTGGAACAGCAGAGATAGCATATTAGACAAACAGCATATTAGACAAAAGTGCTTAAAATACAGCATTATAAAACACTTCTGCTACTAGTAAAAGGAAAATAAATGCAGTCTAATTACGAGACTCTAATGCTTTTGAAACACTAGTAAATCTGCTTTGAAGTAGTACACTAGGAACTTGTTGGGTACTCTTTCAAGCATATGCCTTTCGGCCGTATTGTTTAACTTTTTTGATATAATTGGGCTATTTCTGCCTTTATTCTATATCACGAAAGTTACACAAGTACACTCCAAAGAGAAAAATGCAATTTTAAGAGAAAAGAAATGCACTATGGAATGCTGTTAAGTGAGAAATAAATAATGCAGAGTAATAGAGAAAGATGAAATGGCCATAACAGGCTTCACAACATTTATTATTTAGTTAGGATGAGCAGTGGGTGAACGAGGAAGAATGGCACCTCTGAAGTTTGTGATACAGAGTGTCCTTGAGACCTGTTGCATGACCACGCCAAAGATGTTTAGTAGCATATAAGGCATGGCTCCAAACAAACGTACGCTAGAAGTTAGCAGAATGCACCCAGATATTGGAGATTCTGAAACAGCTCTCCAAAGAGAATCACTGAAGCCATGAAAACTTGATAACCATTTCAAGATGTAAACAAGTTTTTACATCATTCATCTGAGATTATTCCTTGGATGGCAGATGCCCTGGCCTTACAGAAAGACCCTTTCTATTCTCTTTCCCTATGATTCCCTAATGAGCACAGTTGTACTTCATTATCCAAGCATCTGCCTCTGAGGATACGCAATCTCAACTACGAAAATGGCAACTGCTAGTTGCTTGAGATAAGGAAGAGAATTCTTCAAAATGCTTATCCGTTAATTATTCATCTTCAGCATTTCACACATCACCTGGGACTGCATACAGTAAGATCAATAGTTAGACTGCGCACAGAGTATACTCATTATATAGAAAAAATAGCTCTTTTTAACAAGTTATTTTATTTTTTTTAATAACTTTTTGACGCATAAAATTTGTGAGAAGGTGAGATGAAAGAACTTTTCCAGTGTCACAATATCAGGTAAGCCAATTCCTCAACCAGTCCAGAGCTCCAGGTTGGCCAGTCTTCTTACTAGAAATACAAGTTCCTGAAGCTCTTTGAACTACAGATTTGCAGAAAGAGGTAAGATGGTACAAAAAGAAGTAGATGACAATTCTTTATGATACTCTCCACAGCTGACTACTGAAATCCTGGCCTGATTGCTATTATTTTACCATCTTACTGGAAGGTAACATACAATCAATTTCTGACAGTAAATGATTGTAATACCAGCTGTCTCTTTCCTTCAGAGACTTCCAGTGTTTTGTGTATAAAGCTCCCTGCTGCTGTGGAGCTTTCAAACTCATGTTTCAACTTGTTTTCTCACCATCTTTTGCAGAATCATAACCATTTCCAACAACGGAAAATCACACATCCAGCAGCAGGTGCAAACCAAGCCTAAAGATTTTTTGCTTGCTTCTTACAAGCCATAATGCCATAGTAACATTCCCAATCACATACCCAAAGAGTGTCAGCAGGAGAACAGTGGCTGCCAAGTTTTCTCGGAAAGTGAAGGCCGATAGCTGGAAGGCAATAATCACACCAACACACAGGGCAACTGGAACCATGTAGAAAAGCTAGAAACACAAGGAAAAAGGGCTCTTAGCAGGTGAACTTTGCTTATTGGTCTTACTCAATTAGCATAGAAGGACTTTACAACTTAACATTTCCAGATTTGCAGTATAGTTACCCTTGAGTTAGGCAGAGGATCACTGATACTGCAGAGTTCACAGTGGCTGTAAAACTGTCCCTCTTACACACAGGTTTTTTGGGTGTAAAAGAACACAACAAATTTAAAAACAATGCATCTTTCTCACTTTCATTTCTATTAATTTTTCCAAAACATCTCTTTAACAAGGTAATTCTCCCAGCTAAAGGATTCAGATGTGACTATCACTCAAAGCCCCAAACTACGCTGTGAATACAGAGGCTAGGAACCAGGAGCAGCAGTTTCCTTGATTCGTAGTCATAGGTGTTTCTTCAGTCATAGGAGACTATCAAGGATACAATTTCTAAAGAGACTTTAGTGAAAGACAGTGCATATAGATGAAGTAAGTGACAGCTTCTAGTAGGAACAGATAAAATATTTAGAAGAGACATAGCCACTAGGCAACATTTAATAAACATTTAGTAATAGTCTCCTGATATAATGTTAGCAAAGTACTTAGCTGGAAATGAAATTGGTAGAAGGAGTTCACATCCAAGCACTCCAGAGAGATGGGTCCTGCTCTCATCTAACAGCAGGTGAAAGATGGGCAAGATCTGTTTTCTGCTCCCTTCACTCTAACTGCTCTGTGCATTAAAACTGAGCTCTCTCTAGCCAAGATTGGGATGCAACTGCGATAAAAGTAATAATGACTATTAATCAAAGTCTTTCTAAATATTCAGAGTATAAAAACCAATATCCTAATTGTTAAAATTACTCACTTTCATAGTGAAGTGCAATGCAAACCTCAGACTTGCATCTTTGCCAATATGTTTGTTTTTAAAGTTTTAAGAAAAGTACAATGGAGCAAAACATACAGACAAATGTAATATTGTGACCTTGTTCACAGGCTACCTTACTTCACAGATTTAGATTTCAACTTTCTAGAGCTTTTGAAAAACATAAAACCTATCAATCAGGACTTACTGTAACAGACATGGGACTTTTTTTTTCTAAAAATAAATTTTAGAATTAAAGATTTAGAGTCTTTAATTCTAAAAATTTAGAATTATAGCTGTTAAAGAGCTTACCCAAATGAGCAGTAAGTTATACAAGTTTGGAAAGCAGAAATGCCAACATAAAAATCCTAATTTTGCCCCTGCAGTCACACATGATTAATCTACAGAAAATAGCTCTATCTGTCATGAAATTTATACATTTTTCTTTTGAGGAACATAGAAATGAACACTAGTCATATGCATAAATACACCAAGAACAGCCAGATTCCTAGGACAGTAGTTTCATAAATCTAATATATTTTCAGTCTAGTAAAGATTACATTATAAATAAGACCAGACATAACCTGTAACACTTAATGTGCAGAGGGATGTAAGATTTAACAGTTTCTATATTCAAGTGTTCAGAGTCGCTAAATGATCCTGAGCACAATTAGCATTTAAAGCAAAGTCTGTTCTTTCTCAGATCATGATTGATCATGCAGTATGATGCTGAATTTGTGAGAACATTTTCAAAGGAAAAGATTAACAAAAAATAACAAGGAGCTGACTTTGCTGCACAAGGAGGACCTGAATGATGAGGGACCAAGTTCTTACCAAAGATTCCTGGAATAGTAGCAAAGGGAATACAAAGATTGACTGCCCAAAGACATAATTTCTGGATAAATGTTCTTCATTCACTTCAAGCTTCCTCAAGTGTAAAAATCCCGATTTTCAAGTATGGATGGCTGAAGCTCTAATATTTCAGATTTAGAATAGTTTGAATGAGAACAGTGGTGTGAAAATCCCTGTCCTTTGCATTGCAGGCAAAGTACAGAAGATTTATGTCCTTCCCCTTTAGCCTGAAATCTTTGGAATAACCTGTTGATTCCACTTTTTCTCTACTGCCTCTGAGAGCAAACTCTCAAGCTAAAGTGCCATTTTCTTGAAGAGTTTCTACTACTAAAAACAGTTATTAAGTTTCCAGCACGGAAAGCCTGAGTTCTCTACAAATAGGAGCTTTATACCTTTCCCAGAAGTGGACAGTCTAGCTCAATTTTCCTGGAAACACACTGATACAACAAGCCTCATCACAAAGGAATTAGGCAGAAGTTTTTCAAGAAGAGACATATACATGCACTTTTTGTATATATTAGAGAAACTCCATAGATTGCCTTTAAAAAAAAAAAAAAAAAAAAAACCTTTGCAAAAGAGATTAGAATTTCATGGAATCCACGTGAGATGGAAGTTCTTTGGATTATCTGTTTACACAGCTGATGAAAAAAATCTGTAACTGGCAACCAGACAGAAACTTGATCTTATTTCCCTACCCTTGCTTATAGGTCTGAATGGAGAACGATTTCTTGGGCTTGAAGAAAGCAAGTCAAAAGTCCTACTTCAGTATTCACCGTGACCATGCTCCTTTGGCTAAGTTGCAACAAACCATCCAACAGGTCAAATCTAGACACATGCTGTCATTCATGGTACGTACCATATCACAGAAGAAGTTTGCAAGCCAGTACGTTTTGTATCCAAGGCCTGTGATGTGCTGCAGGCGTTTTGCACCAGATACTCTATCTTTCACTATTGCACTTCCAATGGATGCAGTAAGGATGGAGAAACCCAACATGATACACAGTGCTACACCACACTGACGAACGTTCTCCATTCTAGGAGCAAAATCCAAGTGATGAAAAAAAGAAAAAAAACATGTTCAAGTTCAACTCCTTACCAGAAAAACTATTCCATTAAAATACATAAAATATGTAATTATTATTAGTTTGTGCAATATAGGTCTTGCCTGAGATAAAGAACAGACATTTGGACCTCAATCTTGCATTCAAACACCACATTTGTACACTCTCAGCATCATATTAGAGAACTGGAACAAGATGATATCTTAATTTACAAGACTATATATTAATTACAGAACACAATCTGTATTTCAAAGTGAGAATATTAAAGTAGCACTTTTGTCAGTGTTTCTCACTTTGCAGCAAGTTAAAATTTAGAAACATGTCCATCATTTCCAGCAATTAATCCACTTGAGAATGACCTGCTCACAAATTCTTTCTCAAGGACAAGATACATATTCTTCCCTACAAAAACATACAAGCATATCTGAAACAAACAGTAGATTTGATATATAAACAACATACTGCAGAAAATATTTCACTGACTGTAACCCAACTGCACCTCTCAAGGTCCTACATCTATTGCATGCAACATATCTGCTTATTGTATGCACAGTTTGAACTGCCTGCTCACTGCAGCTCTTTGTTTATTTTAGGAGTTTGCTCACATTTTGTCCTCATCCAGGAAAGTTCCCCCATAGGGCTGGCTATAAAGTGTGATCCCTATGAAAGGAAAAAAAAATTATTAAAGAATAAATATTAGATCAAAGCCTTAAGTTCTAGGGAGCACAATCTTTGAAATTCATATGACAGTTCCCTTTTTTCGGGATTTCCAAGAACACAAGATCTATGTGGAAATAAATCAGGTGAAACAAGCACGGCTGGAGCAGAAATTATGAAAACTAAAGGGAAAGAAGAAAAAAAAAGTTGAAAAATAAAAAAGAAATGAGGAAGAAGAAAAAAGATTAAGAGTTTCAAGAAAGAGAAGCAAAGCAAGATGAAGGGACCAGGACTAAGAACCAAAGGCAACAGAACTGTAGCCATCTCACTTTTTTGGACACTGTTAACAGGAAATGAAGCTTCAGTCAAGGTTTTGCCTTGTAGATTATGCACTGAAAACCCTTCAAAACGGTGCCAGCAAATTTATTACTGCCCTTATAAGAACTCCTTCCTTGGTCATGATGGACAACTGAAACAACTCTGGACCTTCAAGTTGCATCATCTGTTATCAGCACCAGGATTTGACTCCATGTTGCCTCTCCTTCATTTCAAAATTAAAAGAACATGAAGATACTGCATTTTAGATATATTTTTCTTATTTTTTCTTCACAGAGAGGTGGAATTACCAGCACTCTATAGGTTTTATTAGGTGAGAGCACAAATTTGAGCTTATGAGTCAAAATGAAGACTTTGCCTGTAAAGCAAAGACATCACTATATTTACAGGTGACAGAACTTGGCTGATCTCCCCTATTAATCTTTATATTATTTTACTATCAATGACCACCTCAATATTTATGACATGCTGCTTCAAACTAGATAGATCTGTTTTGTTCTTTTCATTGGGTAATTGATAAACAAAGGAAAGCTAGAACCATTACTAGATACATTCCCATTTAGAAAAGTCACAATTTTGCTTAATATCAGCATTTGTCATTTTCACGGCAAAAAAAAACAAAACAAAACATCTTTAGCCTCTTGCTAAGCACCGATCAAATCAGAATTACTTTATTACTTTTCATACATGACTATGAGACTAAATTGTCTCATAATATTATGAAATTTAGTTTCTTTATGCTTTGGCTTTAGTATTGCTTGAAACAAAAGATTTGCTTATGCAAAATCATAATATTAAGTCTTAAATATTTGCAGTCAGGAAAGAAACTGGACTGGTGCTGAGAAATGAACAAAAATGAGAAATGAAATATAACATGCTGTTATGTGTCACAAATAATGTAATACAAAATATGAAAATATGGCATTATTATTAAATAATAATAGGACTTTTTTTTCTTCCACCTTCAGGTTCACAAATGAAAGCATTAGTTTCTCTTACATTTCACATCTCTCTGTCTGTGCCAGGCATAGGCTTTTGGGAAAACCCCCAACCAAAGTTTTTAATAGCCCTGAGCTGAATCCATTTCTGGAACACTGGCCTCATCCATCATCTTACTCTGGTCATTAGCTATAGGGATCACCCATCTAACACCTAAGTGACCCCTTCTCTTGCTGAAACCTCATTACACAAGATGAATGAAAAGGCTAAATCTTTTATGAGCAGCTGAATGAGCTTAGCTACCAAGCTGCCTAAGCAAATACCATCTTCTGTTGAGTAATTTTTAGAGTTTGGATGCACCAAAGGCTAATGAACAAATATAATCAGTACTTGGTTTCTCTACATTTTCAACGACAGGAGTAGATTCAACTGTGCTAAGATATTATCTGTAACAAAGATAAAAAAACACACAACCATAGGTTGTATTTGTTCATATGGATAATCTTTTGAGTAAGGAAGGCTGCTATTGAAGTTTGGTATTTTATCAGCACTAAAGACATATTTATTGATTGCACATGGCTGACATTTGCTAGCAGGTGTTTTTTAATAAAAGGATCCTACAGGACACTTGTAAAATCTGTTCTTTCCTCAGTTTCCCCTTCTAATCACCTCAGCTGTCTGTCTTTATATATCTATCCTGACACAGCTGTTATTCTGGCTTATTCTGGCTTAATAAAATCACTTACTGGCTCCTTTTCTGACTTTATGTACATTTTTTGTTATGTAAAGCTGCTGTAAAAATGCTTATTAAATTGACATCCAACAGTACCTTTAAGGATCCAAAAGAAAAAAATGAAGTGTAAATCATAACTCAAAACAAAGAACATAAATGACAGATTAACCAAGAGCTTGTAAATAACAAAGCCCAAAGCCCTTGTTAAATGTGGTGTTTATGCAAGGGATTTTTAAGGATTCCAATTGCAAGACTTCTGCAAACAGCCTTGAGGGCAAATTCTACTAAATCAACATTCACAAGGGAAAACATGACATGTACTATTAACAAATGTGATTCAGGCTCTAATCCTGTCTTCTCCTTTTCATACATTTCTTAATGTTAAGTGAATTGTTTCACATCTACATTACCATCACCATTACATTCTCCTTCCTTTTTCCAATTGCCCTGTAACAATCTTGTGGTATCCTTGACAAGTGACTTGGTCACATTATTTTTTTTTTCCTTATACTAACAATTTAGGCTTCTTCATGGGCCTGGACCAAAAATTGTTACAGCTAACAATTTCAAGGGTCCCCAGGACCTGCATAAAGGAATTTGTAGCAATAAAAACTGTGTCTGTGTTTACCCTTATACTATACTAGGGGTTAAGTACCATATTCAGAGAGTAACACCATAATGCCAAGAATTCTTAGAAACACTTGAGAAATAACAGGCACCTTTTTAGTGATTAGAGAAAGTAAAGAGGCATGACTGCATACATGCCTATTCATATATGTTTCTATCAATGGAAATTCAATCTGGAAAGAAATGAAGACACATGTTAATGCCAGTTTACCCCACAGAGAGTAAGAGCTACTAGTTGTTTTGGAAAGATGCAGTTATACATTTGGAAATATGAAACAGTCAGTATTTCTGTTCACTCTTGGTATCACAGTTAAAAGGTCATAGGCAGAGCTGGAAAGTTCCAAAGTTCTTTTTGCTGTTTATCTTATTTTCAGAAAATTCCTTTCTTTTCCTTCCTGTACTTTTTTTTTTTTTTTTTGGCTACACAGATTGCCACAAACTTTTTTACTGTACTTTTTGAATTTATTTATTCATTTTTAAAGAAAAAGGTTCACAATTGGCATTCTTTTTATTGCCCAGTGAAAGACACTGCTGAGGAACAAAAGGGCATACTTATTTTTGCCAGTTCTACACTTTATTAATGAGGATAGATGGGGAAATATAAAACTTCGGTTATCTCTTCTCCTCACCTATGTCAAATTGAATACATTATTTATAGCTATAAAAAAATAGGAGGCGTTTCTGGACACAGTATATTGATGACAAAAGCAAGCACTGACCACTGCTGTTGATCAGAGTCTTGTTGCCAACACATTTGCCATCATATACTTTCTACTATGGAAAGTTTGGAGACTTGCATCATTTTGACTGAAGAGATATGTTTTATACTAAATGAATTATTTTAAAATAAAACAAGCAAAAACTTAAATTGATTATCTCTACTAGTTTTTTTCATTAACAGCTTCCTAGTACAAAAGAACTCGATGAACGGTTGTATCTAACACCCTACCAGGTAATGACATGCTGCAAAATCTATGGCTTTGCAACAGGAATGAGAAGGACAATGATAAGAACCAGGTGGTACTTGTTCTACGGACAGTGGTAGGAGATGGAAGTGAAGAATCCTGGGGGTCTTCATGTTTGCATCTTGTTTTCTATGTGCCAAGAAGAGCTGTCCTTATATACTTTCCATGGGATGTTTTATGTCCATCTGACTGAGCCTGTATCTTGACAAATCTTCAAAGTACCTGTTATTTCTGCAATGTGCTGTGCTGAGTCTAGAATATTTCGATCTATACTATTTGGATCTATATGACTAACGGTAAGCAGCATTAATTGTTGAAGACTTGAATGGAAGACCAGTCTAGGTTTCATTATGAATAAAATGATCAAAACATTTTGTTCCAGATTAGAATAAAACAGAAAAGACTGAGTATATAACAAGAACAGAGGCAGGAGATAGTCTTATAGTCTTATATATCAGTGGTGGCCAGTGATAGGACAAGGGGTAATGGGTGCAAGCTGAAGCAGAGGAGGTTCCACCTGCAGGCGAGGGGGAACTTCTTTACAGTGAGGGTGACAGAGCAGTGGAACAGGCTGCCCAGGGAGGTTGTGGAGTCTCCTTCTC
>JAUBOD010000379.1:142003-168935 GCA_032353885.1 Nothura maculosa
GTGGAGTCTCCTTCTCTGGAGGTCTTCAAAATCCGCCTGGATGCCACCCTGTGCCACCTGCTCTAGGTGTGCCTGCCTGAGCAGGAAGATTGGACTAGATGATCTCTAGAGGTCCCTTCCAACCTTATAGATTCTGTGATTCTGTGATCCTAAAAATTCATCCATGTTAAAAGCCTATGCTTTGGCTGAAATGATTACCAAAAAGTGTGAGCTTGTTAAACAGGGATTTTAAGTAAACCTACATAGGTTCAGGTATATCCCAATCAGAGATTTTGAACATCAAATATATGTAACTCTCCTTTGGTATAGAGAGTAGTGTGATGTACCAGCCTTTCCTTTTTCTTGGGAAATGGAATGTTACTAGACATTACATTGCCATGTGAATTTACAGGAGATAGAGATTAGTAATGAGTGAGCTATAAATACATAAATTATCGTGCATTTATCAGCAGCCCTAGGTTCTATCACGCCAGCTGAAGCAAACTAATTTATTTATTCTTTGGGAATGTCCTCTGCAATTCATATGACATAGGGAGTTAACTCTAAATTCAGATTTTACTCTGTAACCTGTCTTGATATCAACAAAACTTTCATATTGCAAATTATTTAAAAAAAAAATCTTTCAAAAGATATTAGCAAACACTTAAGAAAGACTATTACCATATTGTCTCCAGTCCACCGTAGGAGGTAAATTCAGCCATAGAATAAAGTTATTTAGCTCATTTAAGTAGGATGGCAGTGAATGGAAGCCTTTTTGGTTGTACCACACCTAAAAGAGAAAATGGACATTGTAAATCAAAATTGCTTTAATCAGAACACCAGATCTGAAAGCTTCCAGATTTTAACAAATAGAAGGTATCTGAGATGAATGGTCAGGTTAAGAGACCTATTTATAGAAAAAAATGACCTAGGCAAAAACAGAATCATTGCAAGCAGTGTTGATTCTCAAACTTATATCTGGGATGGTAGCATCTGCAAAAATGATAGAATTCCTGGAATCACAGAATTGTTATGATTGGACATTCAAGATTATCAAGCCCAACCATAAGCTCCTCAACATCTTGCCTGCTAAACCATGTCCCTAAGTGCCTTATTTACACATTTCTTGAACACTGCCAGGGATGGTGACTCAACCACTTCTCTGGGCAGCCTGTTCCAATGCTTCTTTGCATTGGAACCACTCTTTCCATGTAGAAATTCTTCCTAATGTCCAATCTGAATCTCCCCTGGAGCTGCTTGAGGCTTTCCTCTTCTCATATCAGCAGTATTTTGGAGAAGAGATTGACCCCTCACCTCACTACAATTTCCTTTCAGGTAGCTGTAGAAAGCAATAAGATCTCCCTGAGCCTCCTCCATACTAAATATCCCCAGCTCCCTCAGCTGCTCCTCACAAGGTCTGTGCTTCAGCCTCTTCACCAGCTTCGTTGCCCTTCTTTGGACACAATCCAGTACCTCAGTGTCCTTCTTGTAGTGAGGGGCCCAAAACTGAACACAGTGTTTGAGGTTCAGGAGTAACTAGTGCGGATTACAGGGCTGCTGAAGAAAAAAATATTTAAAGAAAAAAAATGTAAAGAAAATAGAGCAAGCTCTCAATCTCACTCTCTTTTTAAAAATGCTCATGTAATTCCTGTGTTTGTCTTCATTTCATCTGCCCCAAACTACTCTACATACTAGGTTTCTCATTCTTTTTTCAGTAAGAGGGCTCCATAAGAGATGAAAAACAGTATTCAAGTATCCGGGGAAAAGTGCGAGTCTTTACACTCCTGGATATACTTAAAGCAAAGCTAGCCAGGCTTCTTTACTTCCACACTACCATTTCTTTTTTTGACATGTTTGGAATGATTTGTTCAGAACAGATAGTTAAACATGGGTAATGAAAAATCACTCCAATTACACTCATTATATTGGAAAAAGGCAATTAAAAAAAACCAATAAAGCAAAATTCTGATGACACATCTTCAGTTAATTGAAGCAGGGGAAAGGTCTCAAGTATCCACAGAATACCTTAGAAATACAATAGTGTGACTAATATTCAAATGAAAAGGCAACAGAATACAATAGAGCATTGTATGTAACAATACATTTAAATATCCCACACGGTAATTAGAAATCCTTATTCAAGCTACACTATGTAACTGAATCAAATCACCAGGAAATAACTGCATTAAAGCTGGATGATTAATTGCTTATAATCTGAAAGAAAGAAAAGAGTCTTTGAGGTTCTTTCCTAGTCTCTGCATCCTCACAAATAGTTGCTTACAGGAGGGGGGGGTAAGATAAAGATAGGCAACAGATAAAAAACAAGTTATCGTAATTGATTTAAGAGGTTTTATCATTTCATCTTTCACTCGTAGTTAGATAAAAATCCTTCCCCAGAGATCACTGTTTTCACATCAAATAGACATAATGCAAAAATGTGTTCCATACTACATATACCTGCTCCAGAATTATGCTACACTGCTATTTTAGCTGACTAATCTACAGCTTACCACGAATACTGAGTGATTAAGAATAAAGGGTGAAGAGGGAAAGAGAAATCCCTGAGGATATCTGGGCAAGATTCATTATGGGGAGGTAAACAGAATGAAGGTAAACTTTACTGGAGAGACGTAGCTTTCATCATATACTTTTAATAGCATTGTACAGTAAAGCCTCAAATCTCAATCTTTCAGATCAGGGCTTCAAAATGACAGGTAAATTACACTTTACAACTATTTAATTTACCAGTTGTTCTTCCTGTTTTCAATAACACTGCAAACAGCAACTATGAAATCATTATGGAACACTTCTTGCCCATCTTTAAAAAAAAAGACTAGGAACATATAGTCGGCAAGTCTGCAAAAAATGAGGAAAAACCAAGTAGAGAAGTTGTTACACTTCTGTCATGTAGCAGGGTTCAATGAAAGTCAGTACTTAATGCTTAGAATCGAACCTGCTTGGCCTGTGGCACAAGCACACATACACACTATGTATCTAAATGGTATCTGCAGCACAGTCCTATAGATAAAACAATATATCTCATTAAAATTGCCTATTCAAATTCTGCATTTGAACTGGAGAAATGCAGTTTTGCAGTGGAAGAGAACAACATAAGGATTCAGACATTTTCCAAAATGAAATGAATAACACACAGTGCATCTCTTCAGATGCAAATTTTCCATTTTCTTTCATAACAGACTATGTAAATGCTACATTGACTGCCTTGTGAACAAGCCTGAAAGGTCAAAGTAAAAGCCTAGTCATTAATTATTGAAAGGTTAATGCAATAATTTGACATTGCATCAGTTGAAAGCCACATCCAGGAGGTATTTTAGATAACATAATGCCATTTATAAATCTGCTCCACTATTTTCTTTGGCTCTGAAATATGAAGCTTACTCACTGAGAGTATAACCATAATTTATCCTTGTGCTGATGACAGGTGGAGCTGTGTGCCAAAGACATTTAAAGAAAGGACCCTTATAAAAAAACCGCAGTGCAGGTGTGTCAAAATAAACCTCTAAAATGATTAAAGATACATAGGACAAAAACAGTAGACAGGAAAACACATCTTAATCTAATCCTCTAGGACTTCAATTTCCTAATTGAGGATTGATGGAACTGGACTTCAAAGCTAAAAGAAAGCTGGAGGTACAGAAGATGAATGACTTAAATGAAAGTATATGAGTCGATAGGTATATTTCTTACACGTAAGTAGATCTTGTCTACTGTCCAAACCTAAAACTTTTTTTTTAAAAAAAGAAATGAAATTGAAGGAGGAAGAAAAGAAAGAAAGAAAATCTAACAAAGAAAAATATTCCTTGTAGGAATGAGCGAGTCATCAATGACAACTCATTTTTTTATTTTTTTATGAAGTTCTATAGACTTTTGTCAATTCTTATATTGACCTTTTGTAGAACATAAAGAATACAGAAGATTATTTGGGCTGACTATTAGGCAGAGAAATTTTAAAGGTGAGCTCAAGTAAATTCTCAAATTTTCCTGTTCTAAAGGAAAAATAGCAAAAATCATATCATTTGACTTACTTAAAAGTGGATTAGAACACAGGAGAATACTTTAAAAATTATAAGCAGAAAAATGGACTGCAAGATCCACAGGGTTTTTCCCAACTTTTACCACAAGGATTTTATTTAACTATTTATTATTTGTGAAGCACTGTAAAGGCTGAAGCCCAAACAGAAATGTGATACATGCATACATATACCCACAAACACATCCCTTACCTTGGCCACAGGCTTGTATTTGGTGTTATTCAGTTTTATATTTTGGAGGTCAAAGGCTGCCTTCTCTCCAAAAGACCAGCCACCATATCTAATAATATAAAATAACAGTAAGTCACTTGCCTTAAGCTTTATCTTCTTAGCAGTCTTTTCTGACAATAAAAGTGTAACGATCTACATTAATATTTATTTATTCCAACTGAAAGTAAAACTTAGCCCCTCTAAAACTGGCATGACAAAATATCAAGTCTTGCTGGAGGATGGGGTTGGCTGTGGAGGGAGAGGGGACAACCATAAGTATCAAGCCTTATTAGTGCAAAGACAACATTAATTTGGGCACATGCATGAGTATTGACAGAATCTCCAAAGAATGCTTATGTTGCATAGATACATAAAAGCTTTCTTACTCTGAGATGATGAAAACATCCATTGTGTAAGAAGAAGTCAGACTACGCTACCGACAATTATCATGCAACTGTTGTGGAAAATGGAAAAATACAGAGGATGGAGGCTTTGTATTGCCTTAGCTTGTCTACCTTGGTGACAACTAACAGAAAAAGGCAGCTACTCTTCATACTCCAAGTGATTCAGGTCTTGAGTCAGGAAGGGCGAAGTGTTTTATACATGAAGTAAACATATATTATGATTTTTTAGATTACCTTGGTTTGTTGGAAGGCCTGACTAAATATTCTTCCACAAGGAACCCTGAAAGATTATACAGAATATGTCCTTTCTTATTCTTCACATAGGGAGCAGAGACATTGAAACCTGAGCACATCTGAAAACAACATATATAGAATCATTAAAACACTCTTAGTAACCCTTGAGACTATGTTTAGCCATTATTTTTCAAGTTGCATTCGGAGTTTATGGCATTGCTTTTCAACTGTATTTGCCTTCTTTCTCTGCTTTGATAACTTTTCAATAAATTATGTACAGTTTTATGTTTATAAAACATCTCAAGTACTTGTACCTGTCACCTACATATCAGAGCCACCTTTGATTTCTCTCACAACCCTGTTAGTCAGCTTTGTTTTGAAAGCATCAAATTTGGAAAGCAGTGAAAAACGCAGTATGACTTCTATGGTTGTTATTACTCACCTGCTGGGCCTGAAAAGAAACATTAAAAATGCCCTAGATGAACATAGGATGAAAATTCTAATCCACACAACATTCTTTAAAAGAAAGTTGCCCCGATGGGCAAGAGGTGGAAAATTAGGAAGATACATTCCAGTGTTTTTGGCAGATATTCCCACTGAATCAAAGAAAAGGAGCCAAATACTGTAGTAACAGGTAGGAGAGATCCTCACAGATAAGGATAACAAAAGAAAAAAATTCATGCTTAAGTGATAACTAAACCATACACAAGTCACTCTGCCGGAGATTCCAGTTTTCCACAGCTCACTGATGAAGTCTCTGGCTCCCATGTTAAGTGACTTCTCTACTTCCTGCTTACGGTCAGGAGAGGTTTCACTTGGAGGCCAAGTTACTATTCCCATTTTCATCTGCATTCTAAATGTCTCTCTCGCTAGTATAACCCATCCTTGCTAGGAAGTCAAAAACTAATTTTCCTGCCTTCTGCTTTCTCCAATACTTAAGACTATACTTGAGAGACAATTTTTACTCTAGATAACTTCTTTGCTTAATAAGGATTTAAATACTAGGTGCAATGGTCTCATTAAGGCAAATAAATAGTTTTGCACAGCCACAGTTTCACTTTCATTTTTTATTCTTCTCAGTCTCAGAGCAAGACAGTGGGCAAACTCATGAATCAGAAATTCTCCCTCCAAGATCTATTCCTTCCTCAAAGGCTGTTTCATTTTCAGATAAAAGATGCAAAGCAAAACCAAATTCCAGTAATAGAATCTCTTTCTCAAGCAAATTTCCCAGTAGCATGTCAGCTGCCTTTTCCCTTTTGAAAGTAGACAGTCTTCTAGTCTGTCAAATGTTATGTTCTAACCATTCCCATGAATATGCAAGTCCTGCATCACATTTAAAGAAGAGTTGTGTCTGTTAAGTGCTTAGTCATCCTTCATTCTTGTTGCTTTAGATGAATCACAGAATTATCACTAATGTGTACATATCTTTTTCTAACTGGTTATCACTAAATACTACAGAACTGTTTGAAAACTTTCCAATGCAGTAGTTTTATTTAAAAATGCAGATTAGCTGAGAGTATTTCACAAAAAAAAACTTTGTGGATTTATGGTTTCCTTGAGGATATACGAAGTCAGGACATCCATATTCCATGGCTGTAAGGCAGCCTTCCAAAACAAACTGTCCCCAAACAAAGTATTAAAAGGGTTCAAAGATATTCTGAGATGTCAGTCACGTCAATTCCAGTCACTATCTGTTGTAGTCTATTCCATTTTGTAAGTATTGCTGTATGTTTTAGTGTAACAAACTATTTTGTAATACTCCTCTAATTTCAAAAATTACAGAGTTTGCCCTTTTTTAGTATGTAAAGCTTTAAGAAAATTCAAAATCTGATTAGTTCTAGATGCAGGTATCATTTTTACTACTCTTACTGACTGAATTCACTAAACTATTATGCATTGCTTTAGTCATGCCTGATATTCAGATTTATGCAAAATTGTACTTCAATATAATTTGCAGAAAGGTATATACTGCAATTTTTTTCTTGTTAATTTGTTTCTAAGGCATCTGTTTCACATTAAATATCTTCACAATAATTCATTTCTGGAAGAGGCAATAGTTTTACAATGTTAATACAATGAATGACAGCAGATTTTCTGCTGAGATTACATAGGTCGTCTCCCTGAAGAGTTCAGAACACATAGCGCAAATGTTGGGAGAAAAAGAATTGAAGGAAATCTCCAATTATAACAAAACCAGTACACTAAAGGTTTGTTTTCTTATCTCCCTCTCTCAGAACCGTCTCCTTTTCAAAAAGGAGATAATCAAGAGGAAAAGACATCCAAAATATATATATATATAGACACACACATAACTACATGGATACTTATGCATATATACAACATACGATGCATACTACATATAAAATTACATACCTCCTGTTCAGCCACACATCCACATGAATATTGCTGTGAAGTAGATTCCATCTGCCAACATGAATTATTTTTCCTAATGGAGAAAAAAAATAAAAATAAAAATGAAAGAAAAATATACTACTTAACAGAGAAAATCCACAGGGCAAAAAACAGATGTGGCACATTAATTACCTTCTTAGTAGTCTGTCACAAGAGCAGTTATGTGTGAAGCTATGTCTGTTTTATTCATTTAGACCAAAGTAGAGTCACTAAAATATTTATGTATGTAAGTCATGAGTTAGCTGTACACCTGTTTTTTTCCTCAGGCATAAAATAAGTAAACCATAGTCACTACTCCTAACTTTGCTAACTTTGGAAATCTGGAACTCCTCTTAATAAGCACTGTAATTATTCTCTAACCGTCACTCATAGAGACACTAGACTTGATCAAAGTCCTCCTCAACTAACTAGGAAAGCTGTCACTGACTTCCAAGGGATTTGGATTGGACCTTGAACAAAGAGGTTTACTTATGTACCTGAATGCTATCTTCATCGGAGATATTTATTATTAATCTGCCAAGAATCATGTTATTAAAATGCCAAGAAAAGCTTCAGAGAGTCCACAGTGCATAGAGTAAAATATCAAATGTACAGTTTATTTACAACATTTATTTTTACCCTTTCTTTTACCCTCAAAGCCATCAATAGCTTTTAATTATATTTTTAGCAGATACATTCAGTAAAACTATTCCTAGCCCCAAATAACAGGTACTGATTTTTTAATGTTATGCTTTAAAGAATAAAATTCTTATTATTGATTTTTTCATCAACATGTAGGCCTGTCAAAATAGCAGCAAGAAAGTACAGAGAGAGAAAAGAGTAGCTTTTGTAATAGTTACAGTTACATTGTTCACAATTACCCTTGTTGTGAATGTATGCACGTATGGTCCAAATCAGAAAAGTGTCTCAGCAGAATCTGAGAAAGGTCTCCAAGGTTATCATCTCCAGTACTGTTCAAAGTGGCCCACAGAAAACAAAACCAAATCCAAATGTTATATTCTGTTAAGTAATTGAACTCAAATACAGCTCTAACAGAATTATACCTATTATGTTAACTCTCATCTTCAAGAAACTATGTACTCAGCAAGAAATTAAAGAACTACAAAATCCATACATAAGGAAAATTGAGAAAGTGTTTTCAGATAAAAATAGCTTAATAAGATGAAGCACAAAAATGGTTGTTTTAATACATTTACAAACATGCATTTATAAATAAATGTTTGTGACTGGTACCAAAACAGAATATGCAACCCAGATTGCTTCAAATTCTTTGCCCTACCCTCCAGAAAATATTCTGTAATGATTTTCTATTTTTAGGTTCTCATTATGATGAATTATAAAAACATGTTAAACATCTCAAAAATAAACATTTATTGTGAAAGAGTGAGCTATTACTCTTCCTAGAGAGCAAATAGTCTTTAAAATACGAGGACTCAAGGATAAAGGTCCCAGAACCCTAGATTATCAATGATGATGGATGAGCTCTTTACCTAAAGAAGGATTCTGCATTCTCATAAAGTCCTGGTGTCAGCTTGATCGAAGGATAATCAATAGCCAGTGGCTTCACACTGAACAAGGCCATCGCCACCGCAACAAACAGAATGGGCAGCAGAATATTTGACAGACTCCCTCTCCAGTCTCGCCTGGTGTGCTGAAACTTCTTCATTACAAGGGCAACAACTTGTGTGAGAACAAGACTTGCTCCACGCACACTCAAGGCACCCATAACTGAAATATCTGAGAAAAAAAGAATTAAAAATGAGAGCTTTTGACAAACATAAGAAAAATCAAATTAAACTTTAATGCACTTCATTTTCAAATTTAGAATACAACAGTCTCTGACAGAGAAACATAACTACACAAACCTATGTTGTTCCTCTGGATGGAGTGTCATAATCCCCATAGTATAACTAATTAGTTTTAGCTGTAAAGGGAAAACAGATGTTCAGCCACTATTACATCTCATCACCATAGCTCCCTGTATACACGTAAAGAAGCACAAGTGCCTGTTTCCTTCTTGTCCTGGAACTGGTACAACCGTTCCCTCTACATTGCCACCTTTTTGCCTAAACAGATGACTTTGATAAAGCCTATATTTAGCGTCAAGATCATAACACATCTCTGCCCAAAATCCACGGTAACTTTTCCACAAGGATTTCAATGGGATGTGTTCTGAGAAGGTAATGGAGCATTCCAGATACTAGAAATGAAAAATCCCAGATTACTCTTTGCCTGCACAGCAGAGATAACATAATACACTAAGCAGAGCAACTTGCATGATTCCAGGCAATCGGTTAACCCATCCCCTCTTTCAGAAGCATCTCCACAGTTTATTACATCCTACCAGTCACTTTTTCTTAGTTTCACTTCACCTTGTTTTGTTAGACACTTGCAATTCCAACAGTTGTTTCGCTTTCATTTCAGACCCTACTGGTTTTTAGTTAGTATCAGGTTGTCATCAGCACCCTGCTAGCCTGGATGTTCCAACTTCTTTTCTTGCTCACAGCATAATAGTCTCTAGTAGATTTATTGTACCAGGTATTTGCAGTGTTTAGAGTAGTGCTCAAGAGACATAGTGTATTTCACATTCCCTTATGATTTGCTTCTTACCATCTTCCCTCCTACTGCTGAGGTCACTATAAAAAGCTTTTCCAGACTATATATCAGCAATTGCTTAGTTGGGAGTTTTCATTTGCCTAGAGGAACTTCCTCTCACCTCACCCTTTCAATTCTTTTAATCTCAGAAAAGGTAGTGGTGGAGAAATGGGAGATAAAAGAAGCAGACAACAGGAGGATGAATTTCTATCAGAAGTTGTCTTTGAGCAGTACAGCACAAAATCTCTATTCAAACTTGGGCAACCAATACATTGGCTGTAAACATGTTTTCTTATATTAAAAAGAAATGAGAAATTATATTCATAATTCAAGTAAACATCCTGTAGGAAGTTGCAACTTCCATGGTCTGGGCCTACATTACAGGAGTTGATAACACAGGCCTTCATGGAAAAGTGCAATTGCTCACAGAGCCTTCCTGTGGTTATCCAAGAAGTTAATGATCACATTCATCTTCAGGAAGAGCAAAAAGGAGGGCTCCAAGTAAATACAGGCTAGTTAGCCTTTATCCCCAAGTTTCTTGCAGATCAAATCCTCCAAGGAAGCCAAGTCCAGGCGTGTGAGAAACAAGGCAATTGAGAAGAGCTATCACAGACATACTAAGGTCCAATTGCACCTCATCACACGCTAACACAACAGGTCCCAGTATGAACTCGACACCTCTTGGGGCAACAGCCTCCCTATTTAATATGGAAAAAAATTTCAGTGTGAGAGCGACCAAGCTGAAAATCAGCCTGGATAAAGTCTGGAATAGCCCACTCTATCTGGACCTGATCTGCACAAAACGTTGAGCTGGATGCTCTCTGCAAATCCTTCCAGTTTTTAGTTATTTTCCTATTCCTTCACACTCCTACTATTTCTAAACAAATATTTTTGCTTAATTTATACTTTTGATTCCACAAATGAATGACATTTTTTCCTCCTGAAATCTCTACAGAACATGAATTTGGTTATCAAATAGTCTCATCTTAACTTTCACCTTGATACTTGGACATCTGTCACAAATGGAATTTAGGATTTCTATCCTTCATGAAGAGAAAATGTGGCTACAAAATTCAGATTCTCATTTAAATCTTGTACCTCAAGAAAAAATGCTGACATTTTTGTCTTGGCATTTTGCTTTTCTATAAATGAGACCTATAGGAGAACACAAGCTTAGCAAAAGAAGATTTCTTAAGGACAAACTTAAGAATGCTTTAAGCTCTTTGAATAATTACAGTAACATTTTCAATATTTGACATAAGATTGAAACTGCAACACTTAGAAGTAGAATACTTTAAAGGATGAGTGTTTTTAAAATAAATCAGGCCCTGTGTTTCCAGCTGAGTATCTCTGAAATTGCAAAATACATCATCTCTCATTTTTCAAAGTGTAGCAAAATGTCAGAAAAGGACAGAGAGGAAGCACACAATGAGATTCATATTTGTCATAGTCCTGGACTTGTTTATAAGCATGAAATGTGAATGAAAGATGCTTCAAAATACCCCTTTGGACCTTTGAAATAGGATTATGAAAATTACTTACGAGACTAGAAAGGGAAATCAAAGCTAGCATTCACATTTTTCCTTGACAAAGGGAGCAAAGAAAAGATAAATTAATTCAGATTGCCGTAGGAAAAAAAAAAAAGTCAGCATCCTGAACAAAAATTCTGTTCAATATATTGAATTAAACAAATATTTACATTTGGCAGCCTAGATACATCACCAGAAGATTCAAGAAACTCTTATTTTAAAAGTAGATGTTTACTTCAAGCACTTTTAATCTTTTTTTTTTTTTTTTTTTGGCATATTTTAAAATCCTATCAAGAAATGCATCAAAAATCTCTTCTGGAATAACCTTAAATTTCAATCTCTGACCTTGAATTCTGATATTCCATTGGGTTACATGTTCTACCTCTATTACAGAAATGTGTATGTGTGTGTGTTCAGTTTATTCTATTTGATGGTACTGCACATGATCTTAAGTCTTTCTTTAGGAAACAAGATTCTTCTAAAAATTCCCAGGCTGTCTTCTGCCTAAATAATAAACCCTTTCTGTCTCCTCTTATAAAAATATTTATAGACTAATCACTATCACCATTTGTCTCAAGTTCCCTTATATTCCTGCTGTATCAATCTTTATATATATTGTGTTTAGCACTGCTTAGTCTCAGATATGAGAGTACTACTGAGTGTAATAGCACTGTGCATTCTTGTACCGAGCTTCTTGTTTTCTCTATGCATTATCGTTTGGACTGACTGCAGCTGCACTGCAACTTACATTGAACTTTCCATACTTGGCTTAAAATGATTTTTGAGATTCCAAAGATACTGAACCATTTAGAAAAAGAAAAATCTGCACTGGATTTCTGCGCCCACTTGCCATTTAACTCGTCATGGTCCTCCACCCTACATGCATAGTCTAATCTTTTCTTCTAACTAGAATTTCAGCAACAAACTCTTGTTTTATAAAGCTTAGAAATAATTGACTACCATATTTTATATATATGTCAAGAGGCATAAATGAAGTGCATATTTATGGGAAAAGTTTCCCATTACTAGTAATCAAAAAGGCTAGAAAAAGATAAGCTGATCTCTCTGTTATGGAGCCAGTTTTTATGCAGAAGGCTTATGCAACTAAATTAATAATTTAATTCTAAAATTAAAAATTTGACCCAAGGACTAGAAGCTGTCTTGCTTGACTTATGATTGCAGTTATATGCAAGAAATGCAGTTATGTTCACAATTAAGTTGTACTTCCAAATTGATCCAGATTCTGCTTTTACATTTGGGAAGCAATTATTGGCATTTTCATGTTCACCTTGTTAATAATAGGTTCTCGGAAAAGAGCGGCAAAGTCAAGTATAAGTCCTAAAATACAGGAATGAAGATTTGGAAAATCTCTATGTATTGGCTGTGGTAGAATTCGGATCAGAAGCAAGTATGGAATTAGAAGTAGAAGTAAGCACCATAAGAGACTACCACTAACCAAGATCTTTGTGTCTCCATTTTTAATGCTTTTCTATGAAAAAACTGCATAATTCTATATTTTTTGATGTTTGAAAAAAAATAAGGAAAGCTATATATATACTATCTTAATAAACAAGAGTAGATATTTTTAGGTATACTGTTTCAGGTCACTCCAACATTTAGTCAACTCATTTAAGGAAGATCAAAATTTTGGGAAGATAATCCTGGAACTGAAAATAAACTGGCAAGACTGTAGATCTTGCTTGTGTGAAACTGGATTATTAATATGCATACCACGAACGCAATAGCAACTACTGAGTTTGTGCAGAGATACTTAGTAAATAACACATTCTGAAACTAAAGCCTTGATACTTGTCACTACACAAGCCCGTGGAAAAACCACCTTCCTGACTCAGGCCTACCAAGCTCATTTCCTCAAGCCATACTGAGCAGAGGATTTCCTTCCTTCAAGATATTCTTATTGCTCAAGAAGCCATATATTTAATAGTTTAGCAATCTTCAGGCCACTGAAAAGAAAGCATGATGTAATTGACTTCTACTGAGAGAAAGAAAAAAAGATACATAGATGCTACCAACAGACTTCTAATGTAGTCTTCTCTTTGTTTGCTTTTGCTTTTCTCAGAGGTGTTCACAAAAGCTCATCTGTAAGCAAGAAGCTCAGAAATTGAACTGACAACTTCACTCAATCTACCTCTCTTGATTAAAAACAAACAAAAACTTTCTAATAGCCTGAATCTTGTTCCTTACACAATCTACCAGCAGCTATCTGCAATATGCTGAAGAACTGACACAACTGTATCTGAATCTGTGACAAGAGTATCTCGTAATACCTTTAGCCAACTGCTTTACTTTAGCTTTACTGCTGTATTTTAGCTTTACTAGCTTAAAGGAAGCTAAGGAAGAGCATAAAAGAGCTTTTTTTGCAGAATGACAATCAAATGAACAAAGACATTCAAGTGTTAGGGAGCAACACACATAAGTTCTACTTCTCCTAAAAAGGTATATTTTTTTTGCTAGACTGCCATCCAATTATCTCTCTAGTGACAGAGATGCATCTAAGCAACAGCATTCAATCTTGGATTTTGCTGTTTGCCTCTAATATTTTCATTCAGGTTTATTACAGATAGTAAACAAGTTGTACAGACTCACATAAGGCACCTAATTAAATGACAATCAGAAATATGCTGTTAATATCCACTAGAAACAAGGGAAAACACAAAACATAGGTATAACTGGGTTTCATCCCCCTCCTTACCATTCTTTTAGTTCTTTACAAAGCATTATGCTATAAACTGAAAAATGTAGTGCCACACAAAATACTCTTGCCAATCCGTTAGCAAATAAATGAGCTGCGTTCTTTGTTTTGCTGGGGAAAGGGAAACAGTTAAACAAGCAATTTTACACTTTCATATAAAGTATGACTGATCACTTGGATCAACCACAGATCTGAAATACTCCATTCCACTCCTGCATACTGATAACATCAGTCCTACCTTCAGATAGAGAGTTTCAGGATGGTTAACTTGTAAACTTGAAAATAATTAAAACCAAGATTATTTCTTGGCTACTACTGAATAAATATTTCCTGGATCTGAAATAGTTCATGGAAGGGAGCTATTATTATTACTAATACTGGTTAAGCTGCAACAGAAAAGAAAATGTGAAATCACACCCTCAACACTACATCAAATGCCCCAAAGAGATCAATCACTCCTCCAGCCCTTCATCAAAAACCTCTAGGACTTTCCCAGGGTTTACTACAGGAATCTGAATACAGAGATCATCTGAATCCATCTCTTCCTAAGACTGTCCAATGCCAGAGAATGTCCATTTCATATTATATGCACACTCTCCTCTACAATCACCTTAGTGAATATAATGCAACAGATGAGATGCCTCCAACAGATGGCATGTTGATTTATGAACATGATTCACAAAAGGAAGAGGCAACGACACTCTAGATGAAATCAGCTTTTTTTTTTTTAATATTGACACACTTGCAAACATCTACAAAGAAATCAGAATAGGAAATTATTAGCAGAGGAATCCAACTCAAGAGGTTTACTCATTTTTACAGATGTAGTATTTTCAAAGTTGGAATATACTGTTACATATTATACAGACAAACATCTAAGGTCCATTGAATGTAGATCAAATTTCTCAGCAATTAATATAAATTGCAGAAAGGCTAGAAAAATAGAGTTCGTTTTTTCCCTTGCTTTCATTTTCACAGCCATTTATGACTGTGTAAAGTAGACATGTTACAACTTATCATATTAAGTATTAATTTAGCTATCTGTAATGTCTATGCAAGATGCAAAAGAAAGCAAGCTTCTAAAATTCACTGTAATATATTGAACATTTTCTGATGGTCTTTATCTTCTATTTAATGCAAGAACAGTCTCATACCACTGCAAAAATCTATTAAGTTTTCTTGTTACTGAGACCAAAGTAGCAGACAAATCTCTCAAAATATAAATGTCACATCATACAACAGCATTTTCTGTGTGGTAATAGATAAAGAGTTTTAAAATAGATGCCTATCACAGCCAATCTAGCTTAACGGTATATTTGGGGAAGCAGAAGAACCCCAATTCCTTTTAGCAAGTAAATATGGTAGTTAGTGAACTGAAATATCTGTTTTTAATTTACAGGCCTGATTTATAAATTTACATTCCGAAAGCTACAGTCTGCTCATCTATTCACTGCAATCACCATGAAACTAGACTGCAAGCTGTCAAAGGTTGCGAGAACCTGTGGATTTTATTATTACCTTTAGTTGTTAGGTTGTCTGACACACCAGTGCTTGGCTTTAGATTAAGTTTCTCAAGTACCACTGCAAGCACTAATAGTCATTACAGGTGAGGAAAACAATCAATCCTAGCTTTGTTGAAGCAGTTTTGAAGTTTTGCTTTCAACTAGAAGCATTAATTGATGTTGAAACCGTACTGGTCCCTAGTACTAAAACGAGTAGGAATGTACAAGCATAAAAAAACAGACTACAAAGAGTCATTCTGGAACATGGCATTTTGTGAGAATGAAGCACATAAATATTGTACGGTATTAAAACAAAGAATCAAACAAAAAAAAAATTTAAAAAACCCCAAACAACTGGTGGAGTCTTCTTATTCACCATTCTCCTGAAGAGAACCCTAAAGGACTGTTGCTGTGATGGTCATGGCTGAGTCAGGATATGGCAGTCCAAGCCAACCTAAGAGGCAAGGCAGACCAGTCCTAGTAAGGAAGCAGATATCATGCACAAATATGCATGATATTTCATTTAGTCCCACAGTTGTGACTTGTAGTGCTTAAAAGAGCCTCTATCATTACACTTCCATTCTTTCATCCTCTTTGTCATGATCTATATTTTTTTCTCTGGGTCTCAGTTGGGGCTGCCTCTCAGCCCAAACCACATTGAAAAAGAATTTGGAATTAAGCAGGAAGAATATCTGGATTTTGTGTGGCAAGACAACTTTTATCACAATGAGATGCGTATGTTCTTTGAAAGCAAATAACTACCAGGCAGACACGATCCTATCACACACAGAAAATGAGACTTACCATTATTGTGGGAGCCCTAATTTTTTTTAGTCTGTATTTGTATATGGTGCACATTGCAACATTAAGAAATATGCTATCGTACAATTCCAGTGGTTATTTTTTTCAAATAGATTTGCTTTTATTTTACTATCTTCCCTGCAATGATGCACCTGCATTGAACTGCTAGATAGAGATGAAGATGAGAGAAGGTGGAAGAAGAGAGGAGATGAAAAACAAGCACAGAATAGTGGCTACCAAATGGAAGTCTATCTGCAACACTCAAATTTATCTCCATGTTGTATTTCTAAAAAAGTGTTGTATTTCTAAAAAAGAAAAGCGGCAGAAATAGAGACAATTTGAATTGGCAAAGAAGATCCAACTGATCTGATAAACAGAACAGATTTGGCAGAAAGAAAGAATATGTTCAAAAATGCACATGCAGACATTCCACACATACATTTACTGGGCTAGACAAAACCCTTTATTACAATAAGCAGCAAACTTTTTGAGAGCAATTATTTATCTTTGCAGTGTAAATGAATACTCAGAAAACTATTATAATGCAATCCACACCACCCTAGGCTCACATTATAACATTTCAACTTTGAATCCAATGCAGCCAATAGGGCTGCAACCCACAGTATTTTTGCTGTTTGGTGAAGATTTAGAAATGAAAGAACTAGAGACAAATACAATCTGAATGTTCTGTGTAGCGCAACATGAAACATTAAATGCATGATTTAATGCTAAATCTAGCAAGGGTTGAAGAAAGTGCATATTCAAGTACTTCCCACTGGTAACTTGCTTCTCATCAAGGGGACTTTCAAGCAGTAGGTCTCCAGCTTTGTACTGCAGATAAATTTTGGTAGGCAGCTGCTCTGTTTGCCATCCCACCCACTGAAAGACTTTTCCCAGCAAAACTGTTTAAAGCACTTTGGAACAGGCTTCCTGGAAAGGTCGGAATAACTCAGACCTAGCAAATGGAAGAAACCTCTAAAAGACTTGAATAGGGCCAAAATCTCATCCAGATAGTCAAGCACAAGCTTCACGTGGCAAGAATTAGTTTAATATTAACAGAATACTCACTTCACTGTATTGAAGCATTCATAATTAACCAAAGGATATTTTCAGAGAGTATCTCTAATTAAGCTATTCTACTTGCAATAAAATTGAATCAGAATCTGTGCAAGGAAACCATTCAAAGTCAAAGGATAAGCAATTTTCCAGCAGAAATGTTTGATGTACACCAAAGACCATAGCAAGCAGTTGAAAAATGTATTTGGTAACTATTTTTTTTCCTCAAGCATTCAATATATCATAAATGGTAGCATTAAAGAGCTATAAGGATCTTGATTAACAAAACCAACCATTAAACATTTTTTAATATTTTAAGAAATATGGTAACTTTGACAATCTGCAAAAGAGAGTTGCATAGAAAAAACGAGTACAGGTAAAACACAAGTCCATTTATACACAACTCCAACACAAGGTCTACATAAAGTTCCACTAACATATTCCAAATGATGAATTAACTGGCAACACTACCATACACAAATCTTGTCGAGTTGTCATCTTATGACCTATATAAATTTATTGCTGAAATGGATAGCAAAAGAACATGCATCCCTAAGTCCCAGCTGCTTGGCATACCGTCTTTCACACTACATCTACCCTAGATATTGTTCCTGCTATTCCTAAACTAGATTTTTGTTGGCTTCAGAAAAAAAAGACTGTTCTCTTGATCTTCAGAAAATTGCTACTGTCTAGAAAATAAATATGTAACTACTAGAAATGCACTCTCCTGACAATTAGCAATTATCCCACTGATTCTAGCAAGAAAAGTACAAAATGTGTGCAAAAAAATCCAAATACTGCAACTCAGAATCTTACAAGAAGTCTCAGCAGTGCAAAGACAGAATAATTTTCCCACTAACAATCCCACAATTCTGTAGTTTAACTATAAATGCTAACCTGAAGTACTAAAACACTTTGGGAAAAAAATGACATTACAGAAACAATAAGGAAAGCAAGAGGCTTAGCTGTTTATATGCTATTTTCACACTTTCTGGATTCTGGCTTGGTTAACTACTAACAATAGAAACATTCCTGTTTCACCTGAAACTCAACCATTCTACAAAATATCCATAAATATATGGCAAGAAGTCTTCCTTTCCCCAAAGTATGATTCTTCTTTCAAAGATTCCTAAATGCCAGCAATGAAATGTATATTTTCAAGGCAGTCTCAAAAATTTTGAGCCCAACACATTTCGAAAAAAGCATCCAAAATGATCCAGAGTCCCATTCCATAATCACAGAAATGAACAATCTAAAACTGAAGTGTTTTTGAAGGCTTTTGTAATTGAAAATAAAATGTTCTACTGAGAGTAATTTCACTCAAAAAGATATTTTTGAGAAAATACTGGGTATGTGAAAATCTAGGTTTCTACTGGAAGCACGATTAGCTTCAAATACAGGCTTGCTAGCGGAACTAAGATGCAGACAATTCTGTCTCTTCTACACATACACAGTATTTCTTCCATTAGAAGAAACAAGTTAAAGAGACGAAGTTCTTTTTCTAGACAATGTTCCATTGCAGAATGGGAAGAACCTATATTTAGATGTCATGAGAGTTTCTTCCTTTCAGGAGAAAAAAATAGTTTGCTCTAAACTATTCACATGATCAAAATTAAAGTATCTGAATTTCCAGATGCAATACAATAAACTTCAAAAATATTTTAAAACATGCATTTTTGCAAGTACATGTGCATACATACATCCATCTATAAAAATATATAGATAGCAATTACTCAAACTGTTTAACCAGTCCTGCCTCAGCCACTGTGTTGTCTGGAAGACATAAGCTGTGCAACAAATGAGGCTGCCATTACTTTTTTTTAGTCCTCATCAAATCCAAATGACAGGACCCTGAAAGACCAAGTCAGATTTGCTAGATCCAGACCACATGCAGATGCTTGATGGTTCTATGCTTGAAACCCTTCTACGATGGAAGCTCCAAACTACTCAAATATAACTTTAGCCCACTGGTTCATCATGCTTCCCCACTAGAAATTTTTCCTGGTGATTAAGTGGAAACATTTTGGTTGAATGGACGTGAGCTACACCTCTCCTTATGTTTTCAAAGACTTTTGCAGTATTTCCCCTCAGTCTCCTGTCTTCATAGGGGATGAGAATCTCTCTTGAAGACCTATGGACATTCCCTATCCATGATCAATTCCCTCCACGAGTGTCATGAGACTTCATTAACTGCCTCATTCAAGGTGGTCCATACTCCCATTATACCGTTCAAACTTAATAGTGCTCCTTACATATGTCTGCGGCCGGTTACGCTAATAACTTCAGCTGCTGCCACAAAATACAGCTCTTAACAGTACAAATTATTCTTAGAAATAGGATAAGTGACCTATCAGCACAGCAGGCCTTCCACAGTTCCTGTTGTCATCCCTGCTTCTTGAAGACATGAGATACTAAAGCAATCATTTACTGCAAAATTCTCTTCCCAGAAAACAGAATTTTCCTCCTGCATTCAAACCTGATTAAATTCACTGTAGTCTGCAACTTAACAATTTCTTTTTGTGATACAGAATTAATTTACAAAGCTGTTTTCATAACAATAAACAAACTTCACATAGCCAGGGTGGTAGAAAAAAAATGCTATGTATATTGTCAAATGTGCTTGTTTCTTCTTAGAAAGGTGTCTCAAGTGTAGCTCATAACTTAAATCACCTTATACATTTTTGTGATGAGTAATTTACATGATGAGTGAACATAGAGCTTTTCATGCTGATGTTTTATAATGTTCATATGAAGTATTGTAAACGCTTTACCAAAGAGCCTCCTTGATTTACAAACATCATTCTATTTCACAGTGCATGAAGTTTTATTATAGCTTCCCTCTTTCTCCACCATATTTTTATCCCCTTGATTGAAGTAAGCTAAATTCAGAATATGGAACAGTCACTTCTTTAAATTCATGGATATCTCTTTATAGGTCCAGCTATAACAATTCTACTCAAAACACTGCGTATTTCTCCATCATGATTCAAGCTTCACCACAGAGAATTTATCACTTTTTAACCTTCTTTTTTTCTTCAAGTAAGAGATGTACACATAGCTTGTACACTGAAAAACAGATTTTTGGATGTGTTTGAGTGGGGAGAAGTGAGATACGACTCAAAACCACATACAGATCATCTGCAAAAGCAGTAACTCAGCTTAGTTATCCTGTCTCCCAGATCTCATCTGTCATCTTAGGGTGAGTTTTGCTTCTCTTAAATTCATTTTTTGGTAATAACTACTTAGGAAACATTGTGACATGAAATGCAAGACAAGCACTTATGTACAGTGGAGAACAAGCCTCCTGAATATTTCATTAAAAGGGAGTATTTAAACAATACTGTGAGAAAGTATTAAAGCTAGCAACAACTTTTTTCCTGTCTGTTGCTGTCATAACAACCTCAAAATACAGAACCGTAAGAAGGTGACAGGAAATCTTGAAATGCACAGGAAAGTTTGGAGAGAAATCCGGTAGATACTAATGAGAGAGAGCAGGGAGCTTTAGCATCTCTGAGGGAAAACAGAGTCTGCATGGAGAAATATGCTGTTAAAATGGAAATCAATGGCTTAGCCAATCAATAAACAAAATCAATAGAAGAGACAACTGTCAGTCTCTCACTCACAGTTGAGATGATTTGACCACTTGTTTTTTTCAAGTTATTATGGAAGATCTAGCCATTACAGATTAGCACCTACCTTTGGACAAACACAGTAACCATAGTGCATCCAAAATTATAGATGGCATTTGAGATATGCAGAAATTCAACATAAACTCATCACTCAAGTTACAAGCATGTCAGCTCTGGTGACTCACACATTTAAAAGTCTCTGGATGATGCTGTTTCCTCTAGGTCGGATAGAAGTACCATCATCTCTCATCACAAGACAGGAAGATGCAGCACCTTTCTCTGTTAGTTTTCAATTGCTCACAGAATCTGGAAATACTCAGTAAACTTCAAAGCAGCAAAATCTGCAATCTAAATCTTTATCCAGAAATAAAGATCCACATTTCTTCAACCATTTCTATTTAAATGAGCACCCTACATTTTAAGGGCAAGTAAAACTACTAAATTACACTGTTAAAAAAAGTTGATACTATCTCATTATTAAGAGTGACCTTTTTAAGGAACAGATTCAGCTTAATCAATAGAACACATTCCTAAGCAATTTTCAAAATAGAAATTTCAAAAGGGATTATTGCTTTGTCTGCTAGTGCTTTGGCCACTGCAGTGCACAATATCCATGTTTTTAACTGAGTCCCTTTCCAGGCAGGTACTTTTCTGACCAAATATTTCAGGCTCTTATGAGAGAGCAAATTGGTATAAATCTCAATTAAACAAACTGAATGATCTAACCCTTTCGATCAGAATGCCATTTGTGAATATTGACAGATAATGATATATAGCTTATAGCTGCAGTTCATTCTACGCTTCAGAAATGATGGACCAAAAAAAAAAAAAAACTTGAGAAATATAAAGCCAAAAAACATTATGTATCCAATATTTCTAGACCAGGCAGTCTGACACCTCTTCTTTCTCAGTTGCTTTGTGCTCAATTTAAGTGTTAAAGTTTCACATAGCTAAGCTACTAGAAAGTGAAATGTATGCAATGTGTTCTGCTTCCCAGTAGTTTCAAAAACTTATGAACATTTTAATAGCATTCTTACTGCAAGCAGCCACTACTTGTAGACAGAGCCACTGCTACTTAATGCATCCAGTTTTCTGGTTAGAAATTAGGTGAAATCTTGCAAGACTGAAGTTCATTAAAATCCTTTCAAGTGAAATTTTTGGGAAGAAAAGAGTTTCACAAAAACTGATAGTGTGATATAGCCCGAGCACACACTTTATCATTCTTTATTTTGTAATTACATGGAACACAGAATTTATCATAGTGGATTAACAGCTCTTCTCAAGTGCACTTGATCACCCACCAGTGTCTGTAAAGTTTCACCATTAACAACGTGCAGAAATCAGTAAAATCTTGGATGGTATTTTCTGCCAAGGTCCCTAAGCCTTGTGTCAAGCTCACCTGGGGAGGGGAAATATTTCCCTGACGAGGATAACTCCAGCTGTTAATCACCTCTAGAAATGCCTGCCTTTATCTTTTGGCTCTCTGTATCCTTCCTTTCTATCCCTTTATCATATCTTCCTCTATAATAGTTACAATAAAACCTTAAAGGTCAGTATTCTTTATGCACAAAAACTAGTTAAGTTCTTCAATCAAATTAGCTTCAAATTATCTTTTTTGATGAATCACATTATAAAGATATCATTGGTGCTCAATTAAGGACTTTACCTGTAACTCCAATATTCACTGATGTTTTTACATTGCTTTTCAAATTCTTAAGTGTTCTTTTAAAAAACAGAGACTCGGAAGCATTCAAATAAAAACTGTGCTTTGTATTTTGCATAAGTTTCATCAATATAGAGCTAAAATGACCTCCCTATGTCATTTTGTACATTAAAGTGACACATTAATCTTCCTAGCTATACTGTCTTAAAATGCTTTTGTACCATGATTATTAGGCAATTTTCAAAGTCACTGCTATCACTCTCCATTCTGCATATTTGCCTATTATTTGATTGAATCAAAACATATTTTATTTAGATTTGACTCAGTTTTTCAAGTGATTTTTGAGTTATCACTTATTACCATTCTACCAATCCCTTCCAGTAGTCATAGTTATTTTTCATGAGCAAGTTCATATTTACTTCAATGACACTGATGAAAATACCTAATAACATTGAAACTTCACTAAAACTTCACCAGTGAAATGTCACTAAAAACTCTTTACTTTGATAATATTTTCCTAGTGAGACTGTTTTTTTACAATGTGTCAATTAGCAAGTTCTTAGTTAAATTAGCTTTCTGACATGCTTTATGAGTACTATGTAGTGTTTCTTTCAAATCGTAATAGGAGCAATGTAACGTTTTGCCCAATATCCTTCCAAATGGCTAACACCAGCGGCCTCAGAGAAAAGTTTAAGCAACCTTAAAAATTGCTGTTATGAATCAACTTGCTTCTAAGGGGATATATCCCCAAAAATCATAGTTGCTGACTTACCCAAGAAGGACAAGGATGCTTTAATAGCATTTTTATAACTATTCATAACAGATACACTAATAACTAGTTTTCTTTTTAAATATATTATCATAGTCTCAGGCTCTATACAACATTTAAACACACTGCTGTAATATCCTATACAATACAAAGAAGTCATTTTATCTATTTAAATTTTAGCTTAATTTCACTAAAATTCTTTGCAATATAGCAACATCAACTGTTCTCTACTACAAGACGTTACATCCAAAGTTGGTATATCCCAAATATTCTAAAATGTAGAATTCTACAAAGCTGTTTGGTTATTTCATTTCAAAGTATTGGTCTCTTATGCTCCAATAAACCCACTCCCTAGTCCACTGCCTGCTTTTCCCTTATTTTCAAAATGTTTTGTTATTTTTCCATAAATAGGAAAGGTCTCTTTATCCTTTAGACGTGCTCTCAGCTCTCCTAATTGTTTTTCCATATATCTTGCCTGCTGTACATTATGGTAATTATCACTGCCCTCTACAGAGTTGACTTCTCCATTTTCTCAAGGCTGTTTGGCACCCGTGATTTTGTCAGATGTTGGAAGCTTTGTTTAATTTCTTTTTTTTTTCCTCTGCACGGACTATATGCCTCTGTAAAATAACAATCACCACTTGGGTGCCCTAGTACTTAATTATGCATGTCTGTTATAACATATGCATGTATTATGTCAGCATATGTATGCATTCTTCAGAAGAAAAACTTATCTGTTCCCATCAAAAGTAAAGATATTAAATTTTTTACTTAGTATAAAATCAAAAAATATGAGCAAGCTTTCTACAAAGGAAACTTAAAACATTCAAAACTGTCAGAAATTACACAAGTTTTTCACCTATAAAGTTATCAATATTAATATTGTTAAAACAAATAATGAAATGAACTGCTACTTCCTTCTACCATTTACATGTAAGAGAGAATATTGCAATAGATGTACTTAGATGATTTAGAATGATGAACAAAACCAGGCAGGAGAAACCAGCTCAGTAAAACATGACAGTACCTCACTGAAGTCAGAACTTTCTACCTTCTTGTGTTTTATGCTGGGTTATGCAAAGTAATCTCAGAATTATTTGACCATCTCTGATTTAAGAGGGAACCTAAACACTGCTGCAGCATAGCTGTGGTCTGGGAAACTAAGAAACAACACTGGTTTCTCCACAGAACCCAATGCCTCGGGGCTGCGGTTCCAGGAAAGAATAACCAATGTTTGTGCTCAGATCCATGCTTTGTCAAAGCAGCTCTCTAATCCAAATTCTTTTACAAACCATATAGCTTCATCCTGTGATCTTCCCAATAACCCAGCTGTTTGCTCTAGCAGGGGAGGCTGGAAGAAAATTATTTAACTACTTTGACAAGGGAAAGTTTGACTGCCTTTGAATCTGCTTTCAAAGACAAAATTATACAGGTCAGGTTATTGACCATGGAATATTCTGGTTAACTTTGACAATGATGGATACCTTTCATGACTAATTCCCAAATCCCTTATGCCTACACTTCGCGACTGCCCATAATGATGAATGACAGTCATCTGCACTGAATGAAAATTTTCTATCACTCTCATCCCTAAAGAAATGGCATTATCATCATGTTTTCTTGCTATAATTTATCAGACTCAAAAAATAGGTAGTCTCTTACTACTAGCTTCTTTATGAACATAAAAACTCAAATACTCAGATAAATGCTTTAGAATGCTGATAGTAATAGTTATAAAATCACTAGGTACATGACACTCTTTTCTCATTACTTTAGAAACTATAAGTCTTATTCCTTAATGAAAATGTAACATGGAGAAGACAGACTGCTTTGATCTGAAACAGATTCAAATATCCTATCCAAGCTTTGAAGAAATATCTGATCGTTATAAAATAAAGGGATACTAAAAAATTTATTTTGAATCGAAGCCTTGGTTCTCTGCATTCATAGGCTTAATATCAGTGGATATTTTATTTGCTTTCTGAGGTGAGGGTTCTCTGAATTCTTAAATCTTTACTACTTCAGTAGAGACTGAAATAGGCCACCAGAAAACCCCTATTAAAATGTTATCCAATAGAGTTTTCACTTTGTGAAAATGGACTCACAGAGGCCACAATTCTCCTTGGAACTAATTACATGTTAGTGGCAGATTCAATTGAATTTCTCATAACAAACAATAAAAGCTTGGTTCAAAATTATTATTTCCATTTTGGTAACAATGAAAGGCCTCATTCAGAAACTAGGACCTCACTGTGCCATACAACACTCTGTAAAAGCAGAACAAAAAGCACTGCACATAGAACAGAATGTTTGACCTATAATTCAAGAATTTTACTGTCTAGGTATAAATTAAACAGAAAGGAATGCTGTAAAGCATCATATTAGTTACTTCCAAAGAGGAGTGCTTAAGGCAACCAGAGAAGTGACTTACCAAATGTTAATGTGGAGCTTCCCCCCTAAGCATGCTAGGCAGAAAAGGAGAAAGCATGAAGAAAATCATTTGAAAAGATAAATAAATCTTAAGGAAAGCTCACTTAACATGCCACTGGGTGGAACAGGAGTCATCCACTACTGTGGACAGGTGATTGATAGAGAGCAGCATAACTCGAATTTCATTCTTTTTTTTTAAAAAAAAATGCACATAGATGCACATATCTGACTGATTTTAAAAGGTATGTAATTATTTCTACTTACAGGCTGAGTCAACACCATTTGCATGGTTCAGGTGTGCTGTCTGTGGAACACAGGGCATCTTCTCCGAGTCCTGCAGCAGCTTCAGAAATACCTTTTACAAAATAGAAAAAGTAATTTAGTTTTTTGTTTTTCTAGGAGCCACTCTTTTTTCTCTTAATTCCAAAATAAACTTCCAAACCTCAGATTTTTATATGTTATGGCTACTGTAGCCGCTCTGCTGGAACATCACTATAAAATTATGGAAGGTCTGCAGGAAAGGAATTTTGAGTATAAACAGAAAGTAATGCCAATAGATGCCAATGCATCTACACAAAAGAAATGTTTGCCCATGTACACCACTATCTGCAAAATGGCTGCCCTTGATTGACAGATATTACAAAATCACATACTGAACCACATCTCCACCTCTGAACCACCTCACCAAGAAGTGCAGGCATATATTTGCCAAAAGACTGGCCAATCTCATTAGGAGAGCTTTAAACTAAGCAAGAAGGGGGAAGGGGAGTGTCATATGAACTGGGGAATCGATCCCGTACAACCTAAGTCAATGGGCATCCAACAGGCCTATGGTGGTAGGGAAGTACGGCTAGAACATGATTGTAAGAGGGAAAATTTCAGGCTCAATTACCTCCCTAAAATGCTTATACACCAATGCACGAAGCATGGGGAATAAGCAAGACGAGCTGGAGA